>JANAVB010018926.1:0-41516 GCA_029216955.1 Iris pallida
GAAGACGGGTAGAGTGCACCTTCTCCAAGCTCGTCAATGTCAATTTGCTGCATAGCCCATGCGTAGTGTACAGTTTGGATTGTGTCCTAAAGGGAGAAAGAACCAAAAAAAATTGTTAATCAGTATAAAATAAAATTAGTTGTCAAAACTTCCTGGCGGAATAAAATTATGTCAACTTTATTTATGATGAATGAATAAAATATGGTTTAGGATCTTAGGCATGAAACAAAGCTTCAGAACGAACGATGCTCATAGACATCTAACTGCAATATGAACCGTCGATATTCACCTTTCCTCCAGCTGTTATTGAACCTTCTTTATCTCGAATACAGTAGATCTGCTGCGTTTGAAACTGAAAAGAAAAACGAGGGAAAGAAACTCTCTTAGCATCCATACTATGGTCCTTCTATAAAAAAAAGGTAATGTGAAAAACTTACGCCTATAATTATAATGGGTGTAGATCCCATCATTTTTGTTTCTCTCACATCCACATCAGATATATGGAGAATCTGCAACATAAGATGAGGAAATAAGTCACATACAGAGTGGCCTGAAACTTCGTATACTAAAACAGGCAACACATGCCCGTGATCGATCAAAAGTTCTACAGTATTGCAGCCACAGCTCATTCATAAATCAGAAGCTCTTCTTTTCTTCTCTCATCACTAGGCAGAGAATTCACAATTCAGAAAGAAAATAGAGAATATGTTAGAAACAAAAAGGACTATATATTTCTGCTCTTATGAGAGCGCATGTGCTGTTTCCATTGTGATGCCTTCAATGGGTAGGTGGGTGAGTTGACAAGGTGAAGGGCCAGAACATGTACAGAAATGGGAATCATACTCGCATTTGACTGATGCATGCATGACATGTATTTACATGATAACATCATACTTACATATCGACAATAAAGTATAAATTTGTTTGATAACTCCATATATTAGACAGAACCAACATTTCCCCATATACCAAGTTCTGAAATTTGCCAACTACGAATAGCTTCTGATATAAAATATTCAAAATTTCGAATTCAACAGCTACAGCTACAGCTACACGAGTTCTTCCTTGTATAAGATATAACAGTGTTAACCTATCTGAAAGCGGGGAATTGACCAAGTTGACACACAGGGGCGTAGCCAGCTGATCCCGAGGGGGGGGCCGCGGCTGCGCCCCCGAAAAAAAAATAAGTTATATTAGAACCTCCCAAAAATTATTAAGTAATATTATCTCCTCCTAATGTTTAGCAACCCAAACATTGCACCCACGTTACATGTGGGTTAACACAAATTCTCAAACCAACAGGACAAGGAAACTAATATATGACCTTGGCTTGCCATAGTGCATACGATGTGGGACTAAAAAGATACGCAACCGAGTTGGTATTAAAAGCAAACACATAAGTGACTCTTACTTTTTCTCCAATAGAGCATCAAAGCGACTACAAAAACCAACACTTTTCTATGTTTCAACATTGCAATCCAGACTTGTCTGCTTGCAACAATTGATCCGCGTTGTCTTATCACAAGATGTTTGTTCCCTAAAAAATGATAAGGATGTGCGCTTACTACTGCTACAATTCATCAAGACTTCATTACGTAACCGATTGGGAGATGAGATGATGAATGATTGTTTGGTGGCATTAAAAAAGACGTATTCGATGCCGTTGACAATAAAGATACCATTCAATATTTTCTAAATATAAAGCCTCGGAGAGTTTTATTGTCAAAGAAAAAGGTTATTTAGTGATTGTAATAGTTTATGACATTTGGTATTAATATATAGTATTTTGTGTATTATAGATGTGTTTATTATAATTATTATTTTTTAATAGTAAGCGTCGTGCCCCCTAGATGAAAATCATGAGTACAACACTGTTGACACAACATCCATCATCCATGTCTCAGTAGCCTCAGATGTAAATCAAGAACCAATGTTACTTTAACCACATGATACGGGTCATGCCTGACATGTATTTGTGTTAATATGATAATATAGTTTGATTGTTGTAACATAATGCATAGACTATAAATGTTCTCCATATCCATATATCATATATAACCAACAGACATTTCCCATATCCCAATTGCTGAAATGCACCATCTTCAAGTAGCTTTGAATCTAAAACATGCTGAATCCAACAGATCCGGCATGTGCACTCTTCCTTGTATAAAATATAACCACTGCATCCACCGATCTGAATGTTGAGAATTTTCTATGTTGGAAACGAAAATTCCTCTCTCAATAGCCTCTCATGTATATCAAGCACTGATATAACTTGAACTCATCATATTAATGTCAGGAGCTCGTGTCGAGAAGTGCTCGACACTGCAATTTTCGAAAAACCTGATAAGGAACTGTAATGATCCTAATAGATAATGTTGTAAAGCAAATACAAGTAAATATATGTGTGATGAATAATCAGTTTAGTTAGGACCTACAAGATGATTTTAAATCTATGCACATCTAGACTTCAAATATGATCTGATGAGTTGTATGTTATTGGAGTGTACAAGCTGTCTTCAAACTTCAAAGTATGAATGTGGTTGAGACATTGACAAACTCAAAAAAGGTCGGTCAAAGAATCACACGACTTTGCACCCTATTATCACTATTCACCTTGGATACCAATATATCATTGAATGGTAGTTCAGCATAGTTGGCATTTTAACTTCAAGATCCACCAACTTAACTTCAAATATGCTCTCCTACTCCCAGACACCCATCAGATAAACCTATGAAGACGGGAATCTGCAACGGTCATTTCTTTTCTCCTTGCTTATCTCCTCTAAAGATGGAACCCCGAAGTCAAGCATTAAAACTTTCCACTTCATCCTTCATCCTAGAAGACGAAGAGTACATACATTGAGTCTGACGAGTAGATAAACAATGATTATAGACGGTCTTTAGCATGAAGACTTGTAGAGTAGCTTTCTGGAAAAGTATGAGAGAAACTATAAGCCAATATCCAGTGACATTACACATACAATTAGAGTAGAATGCCTCACTCCCTCACTCCAGTCTCATTGATTGACATATAACTCAAAGCTCGTCATCAAGTGATAAAAGGTGTATGATTTGCTATCTTGATTTTCAAACTTTACCGTTTAGTGTCACCTTTTCTATTTCCTTTCTTTTTTCCTTTTTTCTGGTTTATATTCAAGCAGACACTAATCCGTCAGTCATGATTGGTGTCAACTTAGCCCTTGTGTGCTAACAATCATGCAAATATAGAAAATTCTGCATCACTGGCAAATGGTTATAAGCAAATAACAAGTAGAGATCACCGTGTATTGGAATTTCAAAACCTTGCTCTTCTGAAACAACTAAATTCCTGACTCTTGAAGGACACAAAGCATTACACCTAGATTTATTGGATTTGTTGTAAAAAAAACTGTATTAAACCTGAAACTCCTGGCGGATGGCCAGTGACCCAAGGAAAGAATCGGTTACATTTTTCATATCTTCTCCTCTTATAGATAGGACTAACAAAGAACAATTTTTTTTGTATCACTTCGCTCGCCCTTTCTTTTGAAGTTCCAATAAGATACTTATTGGAAGTCAATAAACTGGTACACCAGAGGTATGTTGAAGCCAAATTAAAGTTTAAAAAATCAACCAGCATTGGTCCAAAAGCAAGACAAAAAGTCAGGTCCACGAGATGCAACACATTACATTGTAAAAGTACAAAGTCCTGTTTGTAGACCAGTGTATGTTTCCATACAATGGATGGGATGAGGAAGAAGAGAGAAGGGAGAGATAAAGGGAAAGACAGAAAGGACCTATCCCTATTCGTTGAACGTCATCCCACCTCACACTCATTTCCCTGCTTCCATACCAGCCCTATCATGCTTGCTGCACTACCATCCCTTAGGATCGGTGAAGGTCTTCAGGTACATAAAGTAATTCATTTTATTATAATTAGTTGATCCCTATACTTAATGTATTATGATATTTAACTTTAACCTAAGAAGCATGTTGAGATAGTATTCCATACAACGCCAAGTTGTATAGTTCACTAAGCATCATATTTTCGGACCAGTCTAACTTACAAGAACAATACTGAAAGTTGAGATATCTAATCTAAAAAAAATAAAGACATTTTCATCATTGAGATCAATTACAATCAATCTGAAGCCAAAAAAAACATAAAACAAGGAATGTAAAAATTAAACAGTCACCATATTATATGCTATACCTTACTATCAAAAAACATGTTCTGACTTTCTAATGCCGTGCGTTCACCTCGACATCGTTCGATCACTTCAGGGCTACAGTATTTTTTCAAAGTCTCTGTATCACCCTACATCACAATAACAAGACGCTCAGATATTATTTCAAAAATTACGAGTACAACAATCTTATTAACCAAACCTTGGTTTTCACAAAGAAATCACATTTTATTATTTTCCTATTTGAGATTAAACAGCCTGTGGCTACTTCACCGTCAACACACACATACTGGTAGGACTTGGATTTTCAGAACCTCATTAATTATTTAGAACTTCTCTACCCAAAACATTTCAAACAATGTAAAAAAATAAAAGAATGAAAAATAGTAATATTGTCTTTGCTTAACCTAGTGACTAGGCATTGATAGAACCATGTAGATTTTACCTTGAGATATGCATTAAGAACAGGTCTAACCATTTCCTGAACTTCAGCAACAAAATCTGGCAGAGAAAAAGATCTAGGAAGTGGGGAAAAAAAGAAGACTAATTAGATAATAAGAAAACTAAATATTGCTTGAAGCTAATTTCACAATTGCTGGCTCTTACGGGTCGCGGCGTCGAATTTCCTTGAAAGATAGAGCAGTAGCAGTTTCCCCAAAAACAGATTCATTCAAGCTGCAGGTAAAAACATAAGATGTAAACACATTAATACAACTTCACAAGATATGGTTTGCAAAAGGGGAAGCATTAAATAGTTGATGGCACATAAGCATTACCCTATGATGATGGTATAATTCACGAGCATATTGTGCGGTCACAACGATTGCTAAAAATGGATTTTCACCAACCCTTCTCTTATTGTTTATTAATTCAGATAGAAATTAAACTTCAGTAAACAGTTCCAGAAAAGCCTAACCATTGATTTTGAACCACTAATAGAAACATCTAACGGGTCATTAAATCCTCCATTTGGAGGTCTTGAGTTCAAATTCACATCTTAAGTTAGTGTACTCCTTGGTAAAAGTTCAATTTTCTTTAGTCATACTAGTTCTGCTCGTAACTGTAGCAGATGAGTTTACTGGTGGTGGCCCTAACATGATAGCATCCAAGGACTTAATGATCATATAGCTAGAACCTCTGTGCTCAATTGTTATAAAAGAGTCCATTTTGTTCACACACCAAAACTAGGGTGGATGTTCACCCTTCCACTCAAAGGTTGCCACGTGTCAAATTAGTGGTAAAAACTAGTATGGATGTTCACCAAACCACTCCCAAACTGGTTTTAGGTTAGATGAACATGACACGTGGCAACCTTTGAGTGGAAGGGTGAACATCCACCCTACTTTTGGTGGGTGAACAAAAACGGACTCGTTATAAATATTCAAACAGTAAACAGTTATAACTAGTGGGTTCAAATGGAGGACATTTGAGGATAAACCTAAAAAGGATGTCCCAATGTGACAAGGATTCAATCATCGAATGGTATTGGGAGGATCAAGATCCATGGGCTAACCCCTTTTGCAGAGGTGGTTTTCCATGACTCGAATGAGGGTTTTCCTGTATTAATGAAGAACTAAAAAGTGTCCAAAAGCAATCAGGCTTCAAGCATTGCATGCTCTAGGGAGGATCAAAAGTATACAGTCTTGTGATTCTTTTCAAAACATGAGTATACGAAATTTAAAAAGTATTAAACGCTAAGATACTCAATATTCCACTTACATGAACTTCACACGCAAACAAGATCAAAAATCAATATGAACACTATTTAACCAAAAATTGCAGAACTATTTGCAACTTCATGATTACAAATACTCAAGAATGAGTGGATTAGCAATGAAAAAGGTCTATAGAAATAAATACAGGTAGAATATGGTCCATGAACAAATACTCATCTAAAAAAATGAGCCTGCATGAGCATTCAAGCCTCCAGATCATGTTGGAATCAAACTGAAATTACGTTGGATTTGCAGGGGTTTTATTAGTAGGAATTTACTTCAATCAAAAAATATTGTAACTTTTATTTTGCAATCAATAAATGATTTGGAGATCCTAAAATTAAGATTTGTTGGATGTTAAACCAAACTTTTGGGGGTCTGAAGCCTTCCCATAAGTCTTCTCGTTTATCTCTTCTTCCTTTGTTTCTCATGTAACCTGCTGCGTCTTTACACCGGCATAAATTTGCAGATACTGAACCCAACAATATCTGAATCCTGCAGTCCAGAAAAAAGCCTAAAGAACAATCTAAAACCTACAAACAGACATCATACCAGTGTAGTCAAAGGCACGCCTTGCTCCTATGCGCAGGGGTAGCGCCTCAGGACACTCAAGGCGAGGTGCAGTTCTTAAGGCGCGCCTAAGGCGCCTTTCCCGAGCGCCTTGGAATAGCTAAGGCGCGCCTAGGCGCGCATTGACCTCAGGGCACTCCAGGCAGAGGGTTTTGACTATTTTTAAGCTGCTATTTTTTTGAACTGTTGTTTGTTTTTTTTTACTGTTTTTTTCGCTAGGTTTTTTTAAAACTTTTTTAACTTTGAATATTGTTTTTTAAACTTGTTTAGTCGGTATACTTTTTTTTAACTTCATTTTTGTTCGTCTCCAGAATACTTTTTTGTTCAGACTCCATAATACTTTTTTTAACTTAATATGTTAGTTTTATTACTTACATTAGTAATTTATATATATATATATATATATATATATATATATATATATATATATATATATAATTCCATCTTTTGATAAATCAAGTCATGTTAATTTGAATTTTCCTTGCAAAGCACTGGAAGAATATCTTAAAATTCAATTCAAAGTGATTGCATGTTAACCTACACAAGGGAGGAATTGGAAGCACACATGTTTATCAATGCAGAAATCTAATGTGAATTATATATATATATATATATATATATATATATATATATATATATATATATATATATATATATATGCCCCGCTTCGCTCGGGAGCACCAAACACATCACATGTTTATCATGTAGAAATCTGATGTAAATTATATATATATATATATATATATATATATATATATAATTTTTTATTTTTGTGCCTCGCTTCGCTCGTGCGTGCGCCTTAAGTGCGCCTTGCGCCTCGAGCGATATGGACCCTTTGTGCCTCAAGTGCGCCTTGCGCCTTTGATACCTTGCATCATACTGCCTACCTCCGTTTACTTCCTCTAATTATATATTAAAATCTAACCCTAAACGGTTTCCAAATTAGAAATCCTAGACGCAAACAATCAATATAGATAGTGTTTCCCTAATCCAAAACAACCTCCCTATCCAAGCAGTGAAACCTAGAAATCATATTAATTTTTCCTCGAATTCGTTGCGAGTTTCTCCTGCATCAAAGCTCTCCAAGCAAGTACACCCAACCAATTTCTTTGGCATTCAATCCACATCGTTCCTTGCCCTTCTGGTTCACAACTTGATCTCAGTAACCATGAGCGCTATGTATTCATTCTATAAGGGTTTGGAATGATTAGCCAGCAGATGGATTACCTCAACCCCTCACTCAGCAAAGCGGTCATCTCATCAATAGTTTTTGTAAGAGAAGCAAACCCTTCTCTGTATTGTAATATGCAGCTTTGGCAACCAAAAAGATTTGAACCTCAAGATTACATGCCCTAAATCAAACACACTTACTTACCCAAAATGATAATTATGAATAAGCTTCCTTAGCAACAACTTCTATTTCTGTGCTAGAACAAGGAAAGAAAGTTTTCGGCTACCTAAGATTAGCAAGAATCAAGATTGAAATCTGTTTCAAATAGATACTAAATAGATGGTTGCAGACTAGCAACCAACTCTTCCATGAGCATGCACTTGTTTGATTGCAAACTTTTGACACATGCATATACTATTTCAATTGTCTACTTCAGACAGCCATGGAAAACATTTAACAAGGAAACTGAAACAATTCTATGAAAGCTTAGCATTTGACCTTATGTGGCACAGCCATGATAAATTCCAGACTTTGAGAAAGACAAATAGCATAAGCATAAGTTAAATAGTTAAGTACTAATACATCGCACTATAACTGTGTTCTGCGGTACAGTAATAGAAGTACTAATTTACAGGGAATATAACAAATACAAGGTTAGAAAAATGAACATACTCCTGAATCTTGTGAACAACCGGATGGTCACTCGTCTCCCACCGTTCACGCATGTCCTCTGCTAACTGCCAGCATTGGCACAATTAAGTCAGGATATCATACAACATCAGTGGAAGTTCAGGAAGAAGAAAATGTTGGCACAAAGTGACTGGTAACATGGTGATAGTCTAAGTCCAACCTCTTGTCCCTTTGTTACAACAGGTTGACTATATCCACTCACACGCTTGAAAAGGGGATGGCCTTGCATCTGAGAAGATCAAAAGAATTAACAAAAACTACCTTATAAATGCAATGTATATTTACAAATAACTTCCAAGATTGAAACATACATATTACCTTTGTCTTAAATGCTTCCCACTTCTCACCTAGCCGTGACTGTTTAGTAGGCACAAAGACGATATCAGTTTTATCACTTCTGACTCCAGATGACTTAGTGGTAGATGTATACTGCATGCGCCTTCTACTCGACGGATTAGAACTTAGTTCTTCTTTTACTACATCATATCCTTTTCTGGCCAACTCTGAAGCTTTTGTGTCCTTCAATTTCTGAAATGCTAAAGAAACAGGTGCGGAAGCAGAAGAAAGAGATGACTTAATTTTGCCAAATAGTGCTCCAACTGATTCTTTAGTGCCCGTCTCGGAACTTTGGTAACTCTCTGCTCCAGCTGTGGAACTACTTCCATCTTTTGCACTGTAAGAGTCATCTTTTGTACTAGATGAGTTTCTAGAAGAGCTAGTGGATTCTGAACTTTCTTGCTTCCCAAGTCCTAAAGTCTCTTTGACCTAATCATAATATCAGCAGATAGTAAACAGCTGGGTCAAGATAAACACAAAGCAGCTAAGGTCCAGAAAAGAAATATTGTAGCCTGACCTCTTCTGTAGCAACTGAGAGCTTCTCTTTCACATTTGCAGACACCTACAACAGGAATTGGTCCAAATGCGTAAGTTGGAACAAAAAACATATAAAATATGGACATGGGTACAACACGAAATGAGTATGGGAATAAAGCCAATGTTAAAAAGTAGCATACAATTATGACTCTATATATGTGTAATCAAATTACTCGATGTGTCTACGTGATATGTATGTCCAGATGTACCTATGAAATGTGCATGTATATATGTATGTGTTTGTGTGTATCACGAATTTCCTGTTTTAATTATCATCCAGGCAAATTTTGATTAAAATTATCATGCCTTAAATGCCAATCGTTGTATCTAAAATATATCCAAGATATCATGTAACGAACGACATTCATGAACTATCAGGCATTCTAATATCCAACATTTATTATGTACAACTCAAAGTCTTATAGTCCAAAAAAAAAAGTCCTATAGTCATGACAAGCCCTCCCAATCCAATATAAACTGATTCATGCTCAAAATTGGGAGTATACATCTACAATATATATATATATATATATATATATATATATATATATATATATATATATATAAACAACAGTGATGTTGGACATTGCTACCTAATAGGAAATGTAGTATCCATATTCTACAAGGAATTAAATCCACAGTAGATTGCCAAATCAATATTTGAAGGTTCACTCTTACAACTTACTAGAATTTGTTACAATATCTAGTCAGGATAGACTTCTTAATAATAGAATAGAGGAAGCTTGCTTCTCTCTTAATAAGACCAAATAACCCTTTACAGAGCGAGATTAATGTGAACCCCCATACGGTCATACCCCAATCTCTAGTTTCCAAATAGTCTAGGAAAAGTTTGGTAACATCAGTTTACTTATCGCAGTAAGTGTTCTTCCATTTACCTTTTCATTTTTCTTCATCCTTTTTTTCTTGCATATAAGTAAATTGTAGCCGTATTTTTTTCGCTCTCATTCATCTTACCACACATCTCATGCTTATTCATCTTCCGAGTTATTCCCCTGCTGCTAGGAAAACTGTAGCTAGATCCTTCATTAGAATATGACAGAAGAAACTGGTTGGACACAGGATCCATGAGGGCCCAGCAGAGAGAACGGTAAGGATGCTGAGCACTCCGCTCCGCCTGCCAAGCAGGCGGCAGTAGCTGCTTGGCAAGTGCTTGGTAGGCCAACAGCCCAGTGAACCGGGCGGCGCACTCGATACGGATCTCAAGCTTAAGCGAATCTGAGTACTACGATGGGTTGGGAAGCCCGCAGGGATCGAGAACTGGTGCGGGCATAGATGATACCATCCTGACCTCTCTTCTGCATCACTAAGGATGCTTAATGTTAATTCAGCAACTGGCCTGATACATGCTTCCATATGCCCACTTGCATTATACACACACACACACACTAAAGTGAGACAACTACAATCATATAGATGCAAATGATACACACACCATATAAGAAAAAGAAGTCATCGTATATGCATTTTAGATTTCATCTATAAAATTGATCTTCCATTGAATTCAAAGAAATTAGTTAAGAAAGTTTATGAACAAAAACTCAATAAATGGTTAACTTGGTAAAATTACCTATCCAGAAACAGCTTTTTTGAACATCCCCATTATATTTGTCCTCTTAACCAATTATCTCTTCCCATGCCCCCGCCCCATTATCTTCCCCAAGAAAATATTTCTCCCTTATCCATATAAATATAGATTTTGTACAAAAGATACCTAAATAGCTTCATGTCTCTCTCTCTTGTGAAATAGTAAAAAGAGATGCTCTAAATTTAAATCTCAGAAATGTGAAGGATCGGTTTCCTATTACGAAATAGGATATGTTTAAACTTTAAAGTTCTATTACAAGTCATGCACATGCACCAAATGTTGGAAAAAAAAAACTTTTGGAGAATGGCTCTCAGATTTAGATCAAACTTGGAATTCAAGTAATTGATACTCAAACATAAAATCCTCTCTACATAGTCTCTATATATAGAGTCTATATATATATATATATATATATATATATATATATAACCTCTTTATCTAAACTCTTCATAGTCTAGGAAAAAACTTGGAACTCCTTGGTTGCATGAGCTTAAATTGCAGTCCCCAAAAGGTAGATCTACCTTAACCTCCCAACTGGATGCCTAGGTTTTACGGAATGATCTCATGCTCAAAGCTGAGTATGAGCTAACTCGGCTAGGAATTTGGCACCAATATAGAGGCTTGGCCACGAATTTAGCACCAAGATAGAGAATTGATGTCAGGTCAATGGCAAGGCATAAAAACTTCGTCAAACTCTTTACTTGTCCGGGAATTGCTATAAATAGGCCCTTGATTTATCCCCTTTCCATAGTCGACCCCATTGTGATGGGAGAAGGCTTGGGTACAACAACAAAGCCTAAAATCCCAAATGTGTGTGTGTGTGAGCATAATAGCTTTGTCCACATATCTTATATCCTGTTTTACTGTATCCCAATGGACCGTCTATGTTGGATCCAGTATTAATATTTGTCTTAACTAGAAGACAAGTACAGTGTAACATGAGAAACAAAAAAGTACAGAACAGTAAGGAACTTGTCAGTTAATATGTCAAGGATACATGGATAATTGGGAGCAAAAAAGTTCCTCGTATGACAAGTGACAACATATAGTAAAAAGAATTTGGGATTGCATGTAGAAACATTAGTATACCGATTCAAAGTATAAAAATTAGCACATCAAACACAAGAACTCAAGCCAACCTTCTTTGATGTTGCTTCAGCTTCTGCCCAAGCACCATCCACACTCTTTTGTAACTTCTCTGTCGTCTTCTTTGTTCTGCACTATAAGTAAATCAAATTTTCTACTAATCTTAGTTGTATCCGTGGCCCTCCACATCTAAGGTATGTTGTGACTTATTAAGCTAATAGGAGGAAAATATGAGAAACAGTAATTGGAAATTTTCCCCTCAAATTACCTAGCTTTCAGGTCTTCTTTAGCAACTCCAAGTTTCTCGTTAAGCTCCTTAAGTGACTTTCGGATTTCCGGGTTACTGTCAAAAGTCAAGAAAAGAATAAATATAAACTTTCACACACAAAACTTAAAAGGAGATAAGGGAAGGGCTTAGATTTCAAGTACATTACCTATTCAATTTCTCTGAAACCTCCTTAAAAACACTTAATTGGCGAAGACCAGGTCTTCTGTCTTCGAAGGTTGATCGACCTAAACTTGCAGTCTGAACAACATAGGGTCATGTTAGCATGAATGGCATGATTTTCACTGAAGATGATCAAAATGGAAAAAATATTGTATGATTTATTAAAGCAAGTTTGTCTTGCTGGAATTTTAAAAAAAAACAAGAAACAAAAACCTAGAAACATTATTGATAAGCAGCATATATAATCAATTATCTTTCATATCACACAAGATAAAGGACATTCACATAGGAATTGAGGATCTTAAGAAGTACAAAGAATTTAGTCCTCGGTCAGTTTGCTATAGTTGTTAAACTGCAAAAACTTTATGAGATCAATATCAATACATTCCCGATAAACCCAACCCCACACGAGATACATAGTTATTAAAAGTGACCTAGGCGAGAAGCTCTGCTCCAAGGGAGGCTGTGCCTCTCTTTAGCCAGACGTGCGCCTTACTTTTGTGGAGAACAAATATGACTTTCTACAAGGACCCAATAGCATCATCAAAATTCGACCCTCCCCATCTAGGGTTAAAGTGCCGCCACTAATTTGTGGAAAAAAAGTGTGACCTAGAGCAGAGCAACGCAAAGAACTTTCAAGGGCGAGGGCCTCTGTTATCACTCTTATTATACCTGCACCTTGATTTGCTCAGGTACGCACCTCGCTTTTGTGCTTTGCATCCAGGCCTGAAGGACATCCACACCTAAGTGAACTATGATCTAGGGGCGGCACTGGTCCAAGACATGCTGGGGGAAGGCCCGGTGACCAAAGATTAAAGGGTCACCAACATGGACGTATCTAAAATAGAACAAGTATGTAAAATGGGCCACAATTAACACAAAATGGTTGTAGTGTAGTGGTTATTATGGTAGACTTGCACAATAGAGGTTCTTTGTTCAATTCTTGATGACAACAAATTTTTGTTTTGTTTTATATTTATTTATTTATTTTACATTATGTACGGAGCCCCATTTTAGAAGTTCGCCTCGCCGCCTCGGCCATCATGAGCTCAGAGCCGGCCCGGTAAGTATTCTTAACAGCTACCGCTATTCATGCCAATAAAGTCGTACTAGAACTAAGAAGGTTGACCAAAGTGACCAACTAAATCATAGAATTGGCACCTATTATTCTTGTCATAGGTTGACCAAAGTGTATATTTATGCCCAACAGAGAACCCCAAAAAAAAAAAAAAAACTTTCAAAGAGATGCAGAAAGAATTTACATATCTAGAAGAAGAAATAGCGGAAGACCGTCTCAGAGCTCTCAACAGCGCCGATGTCGCCATTGGTATACTGTTCAGGGGGGGTGGGGGTGTTATGCCCTAAAAAAGAACCTGCGATAAAGAAATTTGAGAAAGGGTTCACAATTTTTCATTCTTATTCGAAAGATTTCGTCTTTTGGAAGAGAGAGAGTAAATATGATTGGGGCACAGCTAGCAAAGACACGAGCGGATGGAAGGATGCCGAATCCGTGTCTGCGTCGGATTCGAATCTGACACGGATTCGTGTGGGACACGGTCCGATCCGTGTCCCACCAAAAAAAAATGGAAGAACAAATCATGCGTATACCTACCAGGTTTGTAGGCAGCTCTGGAAATCGATCGATCGGTCGATCGCCGGCGGCGGCAAGTGCTACCGGAGGCTGACGCTCATTGGCAGGGATGAGACGGACGTAGAGAATTGCGGCTCCAGCAGAACCCTAAAATCCGATCCTAACTTATAAGTTAAAGTTACGCGTCGGGTGCCCACTTAAATCGACCCGTTAGAGTATCTGGTTTGGGTTCTTTTTCCAATTTAGTGAACCCATACCCGACCCGAGCTAACTTATATATCTACGGCACCACAAAAAAAAAAAAAAACAGAGGCTATCATATAATAGGGCATATCACTTTTAAGTTATAAACGTGTGGGTAACATGATTTGTTTGTTGGGGGCATCATCATTTCAAACACCCAAATCATATTTCATATTTCTTTTCGTCTTCATCTTCCTCTCACACAACTCCTCTACCTCTTGATATCTCTTCCTCTTGCAACAATAATCCATGATGGCGTTAATCTTCTGTTGGGGTTTTAACTTGTCAGCACTAGACTTTAGTCCCACATTATTGGGAATCCCAAGTGTATATTACTATATTTCAATATAAGGCTTTGTCTTGTATTGATATGTGCACAAGGGGGTGTGATGACCCATTTGGTTGTAATGATGGTCGTATTTTTCTATTGGTGAAATGATCAAATCCTCAACTCTCTTTGGAATTTTCCTTAGGAGATAAGTTCCGTAGGGGATTAACGACTCGGGCTCCGGCTCGGACGAAAGGCGCAAAGTGGTACTTTGATTGCACGCCTTAAACTTCGCACGTGTGCATCGGACGTTGTTTGCACTCGTTTTTCGCATTGTTGTGCGCTCGATTCATGAGTCTCCGCATCGGTTGCAGCGCAAAACGACGCGTGCAACGGAACAATGGTGCAGTGGTCCAGCGGAATAGCGAGGGTTCCGCGTGGATGATGCATTTTCGCTGAATGACCGGTTTCGCGAAAAACATGGTTCATGGCAGCACAAAACGTGGCAGTAATCGTCATTAATTGGTAGCTATTATCTCCTCGGTTAGTAGGGGTAATAGACATTAATCGCCCTAATTAGTGTGGGCGGTTTCTCCACATTAAGTTGTGGTAATTGTGGTAACTGCCTCTGCTTAGTGGGCATAATCTCTGGGTTTTCTGCCCACTAAGGGAGTGGACTGCTAAGGGATTCTCCTATATAAATACATGTTGTGTTCTTCCAGAACAAGGTAGACTAAAAACAAAGAATAAGTGAAAGAACATGATGCCTATACTGTGAGAGAAACCATAGCAGTAGCTATTAGAAACAATGAGGTGTTGTCTTTCCAAGGAATCATGTCTTCGTATAATCTAGAGTGATAGAAGCGTCTTAGAAGCTCTTTGATATGAACTTGGTGGTTCATGGGAGCAGATCGTCGGAAAGTGTCGAATCTTGCTTTGAGCAGCATTGATCTTCATCACCCCATCGAGGTTTAATTTCTGTGTTATGTCTTCTTCCTCGTGTTCTTTGTTGTACTTTTAGTTGTAGCAGCTGCGATTGCTATAATTTTCTACAAGCTTTCTTTACTTTAGTGTAAATTTGTATTCTGATTACGTAAGACCATTAATAGTAGTAAGTTTTTTGGTTTTCACGTACGTTTGTACGGTCTCTGTAACGTCGGCACTAACATCTTCCGCACTTCATTTCAAAGTATGTTTTATAGGTTTTTACAAATAAAATTGAACACAACAAATTTTAGGATTTTTTATTTAAATTTTAATTAATGTATGTTGGAGATTTATTTATTTCAAACACCATTATTGGAGGGTTTGAAAGACTTAAAAATAGTGATAATCGGATTAGGGACGACTGTTTCGTTAAAAAAAGCTTACCAACTTTTTATTTGTAAAACTTTGATGCTTACAAAGAATCTTAATACAAAAGAATTCTAAGTACAAGCAAAGATTAAAGATTCTGGGGAGTGAAAGCGATGGTGAACAAGTTTGCGGTCAATGGCAAAATTTGGCAGCAAGTAGGCTTAACACACCAAGCTTTCGATATGGTTTGGGAAGTATATGTACCAGCTATTTATACTCACTCACACTTGTAACGACTATGCACGCATAAGAAACAAAAAACATTATTTCTGCTTTTATGCGCGTGTGCATAGAATTCTGCATTAACTATATGCATATCACGGATTTGAACGTCTGCACATAGCACGGGCAGCCTAACACGTTGCAATTGTTACGAGAATACTAAAATCCATCTTTTAATACAAAGACTGTCGTTCCAAACTTTGAAACAATCGCACTTATGCACATAATCTCCTCAAATTTGTAACCGTATGTAACCCCCTATCTTTTTGCTCCCAAATTCCTAATTTTTCTGATTATTATTTTATAAAAAATATGGTTATTTTATGGAGAATAAGTGGTATTTTTGTAATTACTGAAAAAGGAGTGGCAAGTGTAGTAAATACTTAGTCAGTGTTAAGGTGGGAACTTTTTTGAATTAATTAATTAAGTGTGCTTTAGTTAAACATGAGCTTAATTAAGAGTATGGAATATTTCTAGGGAATCTAGCATGTTCTTGGAATATTTCCTAATTACCACATGCTAATTCACCCTATAAATATACCTATTTTTCTATTGATTGTCATTCTCAATTCTAAACCCTAATCCCAAACCATTCTTGCCAAGCCTAAATCCATCTCTGTTCCCTCATCGTGTCTAAATTGTGTCCTATCCATAAAATTATCTTATCGTGTCCAATTCTAAGAATTTTCATAAATCGTATCAGTCGCGGACCCCGGGTGTTCATATTTCATTTCCTTAGTTTTCCTCCACATTACAATTCCACAATGTATCTTGTGTCCGACACAACATAATCCCACTAAGAATACACCAAAATATACAGAATTTCTCGTGTCGCGGGTCCAACCCCAAGGACATGGCTGCCACCTCCACAACCAAGAACCCCACTCCGACATCACCAGCTTCTTCCACCGCCCAGGTCCACCTGACCCGAGCTTCGCCTCTGGAGCCACTAGTCGTCGCCTTGGGTTGGTCCCAAATCACTGTCACGACCACACCATCTCCATCGACTCTTGCCACCCCGAGCTGTCATGCCCTGGTTCCATAGAACCATTCATCCACGCTAGGGTGTGATGCCGCGCGAGCCTAGGTTGCGCCCGCGTAAGGCAATTCCATAACAGTCGATTACAGGCTAAGCGACAGGGTCGTTGCACGGAAGTCCCGAAACAGAAACGTTGAATAATCAGTAAGTCGCTAGTGGGAAGTTGAAACAAAACATAAGTCATACAAATAGCTCTTTATTAATTTTGAAACAAAGATTACAATGTGACACGAGGCTAAGATCACAACACTCAGTCTCACTCTTCCTCACAATACAAGCCACTCTGCTCTCTCTCTCATCTCTCAATATAATAAAATATAGGTGCCCCTTCGACTTGCAACTTGAAGGTGCTTCAGATAGACGATGTCCATACATTATGTTCCGTATAGGTCCAGACTCCATGAAACTGCACGTATCGAAACGCCAAGGAACTTCGTGCCTCGACGCATCCAAGCGAGCTTCGCCCCGAGCGTGCTGATACCTAAACCTGCACATGAAGACTGGTGGGGTATCAGTACACAACCGTACTGGTGAGTGAGCCCCTCACCCACCTATACAAAACCAACACATTTTTATTTAGTGAGTGCGACCTATGCATTTAGTTGTCTTTCTAGTCTTACCTTAGGATCAATTCGATGACATGGACTACTAGCCATATTTGTGTCTCTAGACCATCACCGTGCCTTACACTAATAACTTACTTATCTTTGTGCCTCTGGACCATTCTTGTGCCAACAACATCAACGTATCGACTCATGCTTGCCTTTCGGGCCATACTTTGAGAGCAACAACATAGTCGTGCCATAAACTCTGTTTGTGCTTCAACATCGAGGTCGTGCCTCATAACTCAATATGACTTAACCAAACTTCTCTTTACTGTCCTTCTTGACTTAAACTTGAAATGACTCAATCCAAACTTATAAAACTTTTGTGTCAACTACTCACCAACCGATGCTACACCTCGTGCCGAAGTACATGTCTTTGCTATAGCCAAATCTTAGGCTCCATAAGGGTATTGCAAACCGTGCATATCTTCTTGACTCAATCTGTGTCGTGCTTGCACTTTTTTGATTCAACTTGACACCGTGCATGCGAATTACCGCTCAGCACACCGACTCATCTACATGAAAGGTCACTGGCAATTCAAGCCATCTTGGACATTTGTAGCTTGGTGTAGACGAGACCCTTGTAGTGCTGGTAACGAGCCCCGCTGAAGTCCTCGAATCACCTGAGCATGTTCTTGCTCAGCTGCCTTGCTACCCTCCTAGGCCGAAACAGTCATGTGGCCCCAAGTTTTCAATCGAGGATGCTCGCCCTTGTGCACAAGTTGTCCATGACCACGTACCTATGAGAACTTCTAGACTCAACGTAAATGCATGGCCTAATCGACAGTACAACTTAAACCTTTGCTTCACTTCTTTACTCTTTATATTTCCTTGCAGAGCCCAAACTAGGGATTGCCTCGGCGACTGACCTACAGTCCCGAGAATTTTCAGTGTTTCCATACCATTATTGACTCAAACTTATGAAGGACTAATTGATAGCCTTCCAGCATTACTTGAACCAACCGTGTTCCACATCAGTGCCACGACCGTGCCATAAACCATGTAATACAACTTAACCCATGGGACGAGCAAAGGCTATGCCAAGCCTTATACTGTGGAAACGTGTATTGAGTCTTGTGGGACAATTATGCTATACCAAGCATTGGATGGTGGGACAGTGCATACTTTATCAAGCATTGGACAGTAGGACAATGCATGTTTTACCAAGCATTTATATCATGCGACACCTATGACTATACTAAGTTCATAGCCTTGTGGCAACATAGACCAACTTTTCCTTCTTTCAAGCCACGGGACGAAGGATCGAGTGTCAACTTGAAAACACGTTGTGCAACATTTTTTAAGCCAACCGTGAGACCTTTCTATATTCTAACTCAATCCGACTCAAACTTGGGTCGTTCTGGAAAGACTTTGTTTCCAACCCCACTTCACGCGAATAGATAGACTATGTGTATGGGTTTGTTTGTGAACATTGTTCACTGTGAATGATGCATGTGGGCTGGTCGCACATAACATCCGTCATGTTCAGCTTGGCTTTTGATGCACGCATCAGATTGGACGACGCATGTCCTTACTGTAATGCCCCGCTCCGTATGGTGCATTACGCTGAGACGTTGACTCGAAGAGTTGCGTTGACCCGATGAAGTATCGATACGAATTGATACAAGAGTTACGTTAACTCGAGGAATGAATCGAGTAAAATTGATGCAAGTGTTAAGTTGGCCCGAGAGAAAGCATTAAGTCGGTTCGAAGATTATAAGAAATTGAATCGATGCAACGCATAAGTCCTATTCGAATGAATATTGATTTTAGTTGGTTTCGTGTGCAGGCTATACTTTTACGCTGAAATATAAGAGGTCGATATTTTGCCTTGTTTGTAACGGAGTCCGCAAAACCAAATCACCGTCTCGCAACAGACTGAGACATGGGCACCGTAGACCGAATTAGTCAGATAATTTAACGAAGCACGAAGTGCTCGAATGGCCAAGTCAGAAGAGTTTGTCGTACAATAAAGTTATGAAATCGAACCACATCGGCTCGACAAAACGACAAGGCGTATCGGCTTAAGGTGGGAGGACTTTGATCCATGACCCGCTTCGCACGGTGCATTACGATGAGTCGTTGACTCGAAAAGTTGCGTTGACCCGAAATATGTATCGATACGAATCGATACAAAGAGTTATGTTGACCCGAGGAATGCATCGAGTAAGTTCGATGCAAGTGTTAAGTTGGCACAAGGGAAAGCATTGGGTCGGTTCGAAGATTCTAAGAAATCGAATCGATGCAACACACAAGTCTGATTCGAACAAATATTGATTTTAGTTGGTTTCGTGTGCAGACTATACGTTTACGCTAAAATATAAGAGGTCAACTTTTTGCCATATTTGTACTGGTGTCCACAAAAACTAAATCACCGCCTTGCAACGGACTAAGGCATACACACGGTAAGCCAAATCGGTCGGATAATTCAACGAAGCACGAAGTGCTCGAATGGCTAAGTCAGAAGAGTTGGCCGTACAAGAAAGTTATGAAATCGAGCCGCATCGGCTCGGCAAAACGACGAGGTGTATCGGCTTAAGGTGGGAGGACTTTGACCCTTCTTTCCTACTCCTTCATGCCTAAGTAAAATGAACCATTGTATGCTAAGTTAACCTATCGAGACCACGGGCGTGGCTCGAAGGAAGGAAATCATAGTGCGTGTTGAACACTAGATAGAACAATTGAAATGAAACGTATATCAAATATACGAGTCGATATTGAACATCGAAATATCGCAAAGGCGAGCTTCTCAGTGCGTAAGCCATAAGAACATGGGATAACTATATCGACGAGTGCCTCAGTAAAAAATTCATTCATGCCCCCGCGTACGAGTTAGAGGTCTAGCACATTGAAATACTATATCGATGCGAGTGCCTCAGTGCACGAGCTATAGAACATTGAATGCCCTACCGAGGTGTGCCTCTGCACATGAGTTGGAGGGAAAGAACATACATTGTGAATACTAAGGCATAGAATATAGAAATACGGTATCGAGGCGTGCATCAAATGCACGACTCGAAGGAAAGAGAATAAATGTGTCGAAGCGTACGTACGTGCATGAGAATCATAAAGGATGGCTTCGTTGCGAATAGAACAGTTATGGCATAAATATGACAAAATAGTCGAAGGTGGCATGGTGCCTCAAAATATTTATGGCCTTCGAGGCGTTCGTTGATGAACATTGAGTTGGGGGCATTGTGTCAATAGAAATATAGATAGGCGAATTGCTTGGTTTTATGAGTTTGATGCATTGCATGGTCATGGACAACTGGTGCACAAGTTTTATCCCTCGAACGTGGTAGGCCGGTTGTCGGGACTGTTCGATCTAGAAAAGAAATTTGAGATGGGTATTGTGTGGGGTATTTCAATCTGTTAGGCTTGTGACCTACCATTGAAATAGAGCGTCACAAATACCAGTATTGTTTCAAGAGTACTTCTGGGTATGGAATTAGCACCGCAGGCTGAAGTAGTCACCATTCGTACCTTGATGTCCATTATGGCTGCAAAGTCAGTGACCTTCATATAGTTAAGGAAAGACGGGTTGAAAGTGCAGGCACGCAGAGATCACTTATATCATGACAGTGAAGGATGGTAGGCGAATTCCCCTTGCATCGGTGCAAGGGCGAGTGCGTCGAGTTGGTAAAAAGTAACGCCACAAAGGAACACGAGAATTGTATGTTGCCTGCTTGTTTGCTTACATAAATCAAACATAACATGTTTGCCATGATAACACGATTTACTGCTTCGAATATGCCATAAAACCTATCCTAAGGCAATATAGAAAGATCATTAATTTGTATGCTGTGTAAATCAATATATCTACTTAATGTCGATTTAGTAAAGTGGGTCTCTGATCAGTACGCAAGAAGATTAGTACTGATCTCTCACCAGATTGCTTACAGGTTCAGGGTATGATCTGCTCGTGGCAGAGCTTCGCTTGAACGTACTGAAGTATGGAATGTCGTAGCGTATTGAGACATGCGACCGCATTGACACTCGGACTTGCAATGGAATGATGCGGCCGAGATATAGAAGATATGATGTATGGAACGGTGAAATCCTTTGTGGGCAAGAGAGAACCTGAGTGTTGTAGCCAATTTGGCAAATTCAATTGGGCTATTGAAAACTTTTGTAATCTCAGTTCATTTATCGAATAAAGAGAATTATTTCGTATACTCTGTTTCTTCTGCTACTAAATAACAATATCAAAGATAACCATTTGAGAACTTGTCATCTTTACTTGTATAAGTGCAACTCCAGACTCGTATGATATCACGCCCCAATGAGGATGATGATTCGGATAAATAATGCAAGGACGAGCAATTTTTCGGGTCGGGGCGTGACAAATTGGTATCAGAGCTCTATATTCAATTTTCTCTGGACGCTTGCTTCATTTTAATTCCAAAAAGTTGTCCACCACAATCAAACACTACCAAAATAAGTCATATTGGCGACAAAATTAGTGACTCCAGATAAATACGTCGCTAAGTTATGTGCTTTTAGCGATGTTTTATATATACGTCGCTGAACGTCACTATCAGTGACGTTTGAACGATAGTTAGCGACACAAATTATGTTTTGGACAACTGATGTCGCGTTCTAGTCGCAAAACGTTGCTATTTTTTATTCAGCGACATTTCGCGACGCCTCTTTTACGACGTCGCCATGTTTTAATAAATAGCGACGGTTAGCGACGTCTTTAACTGACGTCGCTAAAACATTTCATATAGGGTTCTGGCCCGATCGATTTTTCATCTTTTTTACCCTAATTTTTCTAATCTCCCGCTCTTTCCCTTACCCCTGCCCGCGGCGACCCCCTGCCCGACGACCCCATTCCTCCGACGACTCACTCCCTCCGACGACCACCCTCTATTCCTCGTCGACGTCGACCCGACCAGTCTCCTCCGTCGTTGCTCTAGCCCCGACGACCCCGACCCAACCCCAACGCTGTGTTGGTAAACCCTAACCCTATCTCTCTTTTTCTAATGCGACACAGACATAACCCTTTGACACACACGTGGACACTTTGACACACAAGTGGACACTTTGACACACACTGTGACACTTTGATACTTTGACACTTTGACAATACGTGGACACTTTGACACTATTAGGCCTCATTTGGTTCACGGAAAGGAAATGTATTCCTTTGTATTTTCTATGGGAATCGGAAAGTAGGATTCTGGTCACATTTCCTTTCCGTTGTTTGGTTGGTGTAGGAAAGGAAAACAAAAATATAACAATGGTAAAATAAGCATTAATGGTAAAATAAGCAATAACACATGGTTACTTTTATCATAACTTTTGTAATAAATGTTGGGAAAGGAGGAGGGAAAATGAATCCCATGGGTCATGAGTGGAACCATATTCCCTCCAATTTTTTCCCTTGTGAGGAAATTGATTCCCAAGTTTGTGGTTACCAAACAAAGGAAATGAACAACTTTCCTTTCCTAGTTCCTTAAATCGGTGAACCAAACGATGCCTTAGGATAATGTGTATAGATGAGGACTAGAACAATAAGTATAGGTAACTTCAAGATAGGAATTATTTTACCTATGAGTATAGGTAATGGCTTTACCTAGAGTGACTAGGTAATATATAGGTTTAGGAAGCCTATAGGTTTAGGTAATGGGTTGACACATGGGTATGGGAGATACCTATGTTGTAGTGTATGGGGTATTGAGTTTGGGTATTGGTTTTTACTAGAGTTAAGGATAGGCTAGTGTATAGGTAATTAGGTAAATAGGCCATAGTAATGTTACCTATGTGAATAGGATATTGGTAAGGCAAATACATAGGGTATTAGCCTAGTATAGACTAGAATACCTTGGTAAGGCAACGTATGGCCCTAAAAACCTAGGTGTGACCTAGTTTGACCAAGTTTGGCAAGGTATTGACCCAGTTGTCCTAGTGTGACCTAGAAATAACTTGGAGACCTAGAATTGACCTAGTATATCATGTTTATGATTCCAAAACACCAATTGACATTAATATTCTATATTTACGTCTTCGAGGTACCGTTTCGGATATTGTTAACATTTTACACTACCAAAATAAGTCAAATCAACGACGAAATAAGTCAATCCTAGAGTGTATAGAGTGAGCCTCCCTACTTCCTTTCTTCTCATTCGGGTCATTCAGTCAACTATTCTGTATTATAGGATATCTACCTCAACCTCACCCTAGAGAAGTGTGGAAATATTAATGTTAACCAAGGTTCACAGTAAAGAGAGGGAAAAAAACTATATAGGATACATCATATCTATTATCACTTGTTGTATCATGATTACTTTTACAAGTGTTTAAACAATGTGCATGTATCTATCTTACAGAATTATCCTCAAATGGATATTGAGCTGAATTACTATCTGCAAAATCATTCGTGGATGTACAATCGTCATCCTGATGACATGTACGGTGTGCGAGATGAATTCATAGAGGGTGTACAGCAGCTCCTACAGTTTTCCAAGGCATTCCCTCAGTACATGGACGGTACCAAAATTAAGTATCCGTGTGTGAGATGTCGCAACTTGAAATAGCATCCAGAAGTGGAAGTCACGTATCATTTATACTCGAAGGATTTCATGTCGAATTACTATCAGTGGAGCACGCACGGAGAACTTGTGTCTTTAGCATCAGAGTATGAGCCTTATGTGGATGTCCACAACCATGCTGCTTATGACGATGGATTGGTGAACATGGTTTTTGACGCGGCTGGGCCTAGTTTCGATTCGAACAATCATGAAGCACCTGAAGAGGCACCAAACACCGATGCTGTAAAGTTCATGGAGTTGCTGAAGAATGCAAGGACTCCATTATATCCTGGTTGTGAGGATCATTCACCGTTGGAGGTGGTTACAAGATTGTTGAGAATCAAGTCCGATTTTAATAGGAAGAAGAGGAAGATGAGGTCGAGGAAGACAAACAAGATGAATATTCTGAAGATGATTGGGAGAGATGCACTTTTATTTTTTAGATATTTCTTTTAGAATGTACTATCTGGACTTAGATGTTTTTTGTAGAATGTACTATCTGAACTTAGATGTTTCTTGTAGAATATACTATCCGTACTTAGATATTTCTTATAAAATGTATCATCATATGTTGTCTTGGTTATTAGCTTATCGTTGTTATACTTTTATATTTCTAATGTACTATTATTTGTTGTATCTTATCATATGTCGTTATCAGGTATGATAGGTCATCGCGGATCGTTCCGCGTGTCCCGACATGGGGCACGGGGTACTACTGGCAGAGGACATGGTACTCTTTCGGTACCTCCTACTGGTACCGGCTTTGGATCCTCGTCACCCAGTACTCCTGTGTATCGGACAGTACCTCCGCCTACCACGACGCTACATGGCATATCTCCTGGGATGAGTAGTTCCAGGCCTGAGACTGCTCCGTCGTCTAGCGTTCCTCCTGCTGATACGACGATGGAGACAGATGAGCAGATGGAGGAGGCTGAGCCGATGACCATCCAGTATCAGGCAGATGATACATACGTACCTCCAGAGGAGATGAGGACGGAGATCTAGGCCGACGGTACAAAGTAAGTATTTTGGTTTATTATTTTTTCCTGTGTTTATCATAAATGAATTTTTCTCATGAATATAATATGTCTGTATATATATCGTCCTCCATCGGTACAGAGACGCCTAGGCCACTTCTTGAGGACTAATTATGGTGGTCCTTGGATAAACTACTCTGATGCTCCGGACGAGAGGAAGGCCTACTGGTTTGCGCGCTTCAAGGTTAAAATATATTTTCTTTTAACATGAATCATATAATTTTTGCATATTATATATAACTGATAAATATTTGGTTTGCACTCTTCTAGGATCTGTTTTCTATCCACCGCACCGGGCCGAGATGATCGAGGGGATGTTTCATGCCGTCGCTGCTAATCTGATCCGCAACGCTATTAATGATCAGAAGACTCGTGATCGTGTCGAAAAACCGATCCAAGGTTGGATCACCCCTGAGCAGTGGACTACGATGAAAGCTCGATTCGTTGAGCCAAGGTACAAAAAAAAGTCTGAGAAGGCCAAGGCGGCTAAGAAGCAGGGGTCAAAGTGGTACGGTGGGTCGATTCCGATGACGGAACATTTCCGTCGTTTGGTATATTTTTTTTATTTCAGAAAAATTATTTTAATGCAACTCCGATAAATTAGTAAAAGGTGATATATTTAATTACAAGTAAGGAGGGGTAATGACGCCAATATGGTGACTGTCTTCCTGGCCACACATTGGAAGGGCGGGAAGCTTATTGACGAGAGGGCAGAGTAGACCTATGTAAGTATTATAATTCTATTTATTAATTTTAATACTTCGTGTTAGTTTTGATATAACTTAGTAAATATGCATGCAAATATATATGCATTTAGTTAGTAATAATAAGTACATTAGACATTATAAGTTATAGAGTATCCATGCTTTCTAGGCTGAGTTTGAATGGCTTAAGGAGCGGACGGCTGCTAGTACACATGCTGCGGGAGAGGCCGGTACTTCCGAGTAGCCCGCTCCAGCTCCGTCGGAGGACAAGCTGTGGGTGACCGCCGCTGGTGGTCTCCAGAGGGGTACGTACTATGGTACGGGATCCTATGGCGCCCTAGTTGCATCACAGTCCTCTAGAGCCTCCTATGCTAGTGTGCATGGCCCACAGCCCTCCTAGGAGTCTGCCCGAGTCCAGCAGATGGTGGAGTCTGTCCGTGATGAGCTGCTATGACGGATCCAGGAGCAGCACCAGACGAACGATGCTGCGCTCATATCACGATTGGATACGCTTGACCACAGCATTATAGAGCTCAGGGATGTGACTTAGAGGACAGAGCGGGGCGTCACTGATATTAGAGCGTCGACAGAGCGCAACATGACGGATCTGTAGGCATCACAGCTGTCCATGGACGAGAGACTGACGTTGATACAGGATTCGATGGTTGATAGCAGTACGAGGCTGTTATCTACCATGGATTCCTACCACCAGCGACTAGCAGCGTTGGAGCATTATTGTCCTCCGGGTGCGCCTTCATCGTCGTCGACTCCGCCAGCGTCACTACCTCCGACTCCACCGACGTCACTACCTTCTGCATCGGTGACGATTTCATGGGAAGAGTATGAGTTGTTCCTATCCTTGAGGCGCGGCGGTGCCCCTCCTCCAGATCCGCAGTAGTCCGAGTTAGGACTATTTTTTAGTGTTTGTTTATGTTGTTTCAGTATTGGTGGTGGATTATTTGTTTGTGTAGACTTTCATTATTGGTTGTTTTTTTATGTGGATATTGGTTGTATACTTTGGATCGATGATTACCGACTTTGGATATTTTACTCTTTTAGACTTTCTCTTGTTTGTGTTGATACATATGTATATTGTGATGTACTGGTGTTGAGTGCTCCACCGAAGGGGTCGGCGAACCCAGGATGAAAATGTGCTTCTGTGTATTTATTGTTATTTATTAAACTGCAGGAAGAAAATGTGATTCCATTGACATTCTGTTATTTATTTATTTTTTATTTTTTTGCATTTTAGCGACGTTTAGCGACGTTTACCGACGTCTACCTGCGTCGCTAAATGTTAGTAAACGTCGCTAAATTACCAGGTATAGCGACGTTTACCGATCCAGCTTCCCTCTTCTGCAGAGTCGGTAAACGTCGATAAAAAGTAGCATATGTCGCTAAAATCACCGACGTTGATCGACATCAGAGAGACGTCGCCATTTTCCCGACGTGGTGTCAGTGAACGTCGGTGATTAGCGACGTTTATTTAGAGTCGGTAAGCGTCGATAATAGCGACGGTTACCGACGTTTTGCCTGTCAGCGACATGGCTTTCCGCGACCACAAGAAAACGTCGCTAAAAACGTCGATAAATACGATTAGTGACGCTTTTTGTTATTTTAGCGACATTTTCTGGCGTCGCTAATATGACCTATTCTGGTAGTGAAATAACTCTTGACTCTACTCGATGCCGCACTGGATATTCCATACAATAAGTCTAATACAAGTCATGTAATTTTGTTGCATATGTTTTGAAAATTACATGATGTTTACTAAGAAAGTCGTAAAATATTTGTTGCTGCAAGTGCAACAAGTCGCGTAATAGAAATCAAAATGTTGGTTGCATGAATTGCAACGAGTTGATTGTGAATGATACGTTACAATGAACGTGAAAGTTGATATCGAATGCGTTGAACGAATTCGAGCATTGCCTTTGAATGTCAAAAATGAATCGTTGTACGAGGTGCAACGGATGTCGGGATTAAATCGTTGCATAAGGTACAACGGATGTCGAAAATAAATCGTCGCATAAGGTGCAATAGACGTAACTAAAATCGTAAATCGATGAGAACGAATCATTCGGTAGCACACCGAATTTGTTTTGGCAAATGAATACATTGGTCGAATGGTGTCGAATTTTGATTATTAAAAGATACGGTTGTGATCGGCATGATCACCGCAGAAATCATAAGTCGAAATAGATTGTTGGTTCATACCGAGTATGATACGAGGGAAAAACTTGATTTTCGAGTGGTATTTGCCATACCACCTATGCGATGAATGACTCGATTCTGAGTGGTATATGCTGTCACTACCAGTTTTCAAAATAAGGATAAATTTGTCATTTTTCATATTCTAATATTTTGTGAATATTTATTAGTATTGTATTTTTGGGGATTATTTAGTCGGGTTTGAGACTCGTCTAGTTTTGACTTGTGCTAGTGGCCCTGTTAGCTTAGACACTAGTGTGAACCCAAGGATTAGCTAGGCATGGCCCACAAATCCAACTCATTAGGCTAGTGCAATTAGGCTAATCCCACATGACAAGTTAACTCATTTAGATTAGAACTTTGACCCTTTTGACCCCAAATCTTTGCATGCACATAATTAACCAAAAGGGAACCTATTAGGAGCTAATTAGACTTTTCCCATGGACCCTAACCTAGCATCTATGGCCGGCCACATTAGGCAAGTCCTCTCCATCATTTTATTTTCTTAGTAGCCTCCTTTTTTTTTTCCCAATTTGGTGTTCTTCCCCAACTTGAAAGCAACCCCCTTTGATTTCTCTCCCAAATCCACTCATTCTTTCACCATTCCTCTCAATCCATTAAGAAGAGGGTGCCTACTATGAGTGGGGAGCAGGAAGCAAGGAGGAGAGTCCATTTTCAAGGGATTCTCGTGTCGGAATTATTTTTATTTAATAGATCATTGGGATATAACTCCCAATAGGTAAAACTTTATCTAAATTCATCTTTTCAATGCATATTATTAGTTTTGAACCCATAGGAACCCACTGTAGTGCCCCGACCCGCAAGATGCCTTATGATGGATGGTTGGTTCGATAAAGCCTTGTTGGACTTGGAATTATGCGAAGAATCACTTGGAAGGTCATGCGATCGTGGCAGAAATCGTCCTATGAATGTGAGTAGTGTTGAACCCTTCAAAGATCCTTTAGCTTCACGCTTAAAATAAGGATGAGTATGCTATGTTTCTTGTTGAGTTGCTCAATAACACCTTGAATAGAATTTGGAAAGATAATGAAAGATAATTAATCACCTGAACGTAAACTGTTATGGCTAGATGAATTGTATGCTTGTACGCTGTTGCGATGAATTACATGACAGGTGAAGGCAAAGTCCCAAATACTTAGGCGGTGAGTATATCGAGCTTTGGCTCGATGAATAGTTGAAACACATATGTTAAGACCCAAGAGCTGGGCAGTAAGTATGCTTGAATTGCATTCAAATGAATGTATGCTAAAATAGATGCTAAGTCCCAAAGGATTGGGCGGTGAGTACCTTGAGTTGGTTGGATAGATGGATAGTATCAAAGATGTGGCAAAAAAGATTGGGTAACAACATTCTATTATCCTGTCGCCGATGTAGAATATTGATTACGCCAAGACCCTGGATTAGGCAGATAATAATGTGAGCATTGGCTCAAGGCAAGATGACAATATGAATGAGAATGGTGGCTTAATCACTTAGTTTTTCTTATCATGTATTATATGTTTTCTTCTTAGATAAGTTGCATATAGTTGCATGGTCATGGACAACTTTTCGACAAGGTGGTTTCTCGAACGGTATTCCTGGGCCATGGAACCCGGTTCGTCCTGGGAAAACTAATGCTGAAGTAGTAGCAGTGCTGAAGTAGTAGCACGGTATACAGGACTTGCAGTGGGGCTAGTTACCTGTACTGGCAAGGGTGCTGTATACCTGTAAGTCGGTCCAAGATGGCGTGTCGCCAGTGACCTTCATATAGATAGGTCTGGTGCTAATGATGTCTTATGCAGGCAGAGTAAGTTATTACTCAAATACAGAAAATGATGTTGGCTGTTGGTAAGATTCACCCGACGGTGATATTTATATTGAATCATGATATTGTTCCTAACAATGTCTTGTACAGGCAGAGTAAGTATTATAAATGTACAAGGATGGCTACACGACCGTGGATAAGAATTACTAAAGGGTGATAACAGTATACTTTAAATTATGTTGGCTATGAGATTTGCATGCTTTACTTCTTGTCGGCTATAACATGAAATTGACCCTAAGGCAACGAGAAAGACCACTGTTAATAATATTCTATAACATGATACTTAGTGTTGTCTTCTTATGTGAGTTGGGCCAGCACCGCTCGCCAGTATATTGATGATGTACTGACCTACGTTGTGGACAATATTACAGGTGTTTGCTTGGAGAAATCTTATGAATCAGTGCTTGGCATAGATGATTCGGATGGGTGTGCAGAAGCTCTTCTTGCAAGACGATGCCTTCTGCTATACGGGACATAATGTATGGAACAGTGTAATTCAGTTGTGCCAGTGAGATTGTAGCCATATTGGCAAGTTCATATGAAAGAAGTCGATATATTTATTTGTAGCCTAAAGGGCAAGTGTATACATTCTGTCGGTTATTCAAGAGTCTTATAATCAATTGTAAACTCTGTATTCCGCTGCAAGTCTTGTAATCCATTATGATTATCAATAAAGAGATATATTCTTCATATCTTGTGTGACTTCAATTTATCTGCTTGGTTTTGCTGTGTTATCGATGTTTTCTGAGAAATACCAAGAACTGTAATGGTTTTGGCCTTGTACAAGTACAATCTAGACTTGTACGGCATCACGCCTAGTGGCTAGTTTTCGATCCTTCGGGATCAGGGCGTGACATAATGGTATCAGAGCACGGCTTTACGTTCTTGGATTCCTATTCGATTTGTTTCGAATCAATGTTGCTACTAAGATGATTCTAAGCTGCTTTCGCGATGATTCAAAGATTGCTTCCGTGATTATTCAAAGTCGCTTCCACGGTAAATCAAAGTTGCTTCCGCGATAAAATCAAAGTTGTCTCTATGATGACTCATAGTGCTTCTGCGATTATTCCGTGTTGCTTCCAAACTATTCTAAGTTGTTCCCTTGACTGAAAGTCCGTTGATCCTCCTAGCTGCTCACTGGGTGTTCCATACAATAAGTCTAAATATGTGGGCTGTGATATGTGTGCTTTGTTGAATTTCTAAAAAGATACCAAAACGAATAACAATGATACGATGCTATAATAATTTTGTGATGTATGGTGGATGTCTTATGCGTGGGATTCATTGAAGTCGATTGTTATGCAGCAATCGACCGTGGGTGATGACTTGGTATGTTGGAACAGAATATTCATGGATTTCAGTGAATGGGAATCGACAGAATCTTAAGTCGATATTTGTGGTCAGCATAACCACTGCATGATGTATTGTCTATATTGGACGTTGGTTTGATGCGAGGGAATATTGTGTCGAAATGGCTTGAGCTCAGAGTGGCATATTACATATACCCTCGTCGTGATAAGATGTCCCTTGACCCTTGATGTGTTTATGATTTTGTGATTGCTTAACCTATAAGGTATTGGATGGTATCGAATCGTAGCTGAGCTTACGATTGATACATGACGGCTAGGTGTGTCCCTTGATTATTAAGTCGGGCGACCCATTGTGAGATTTTTGATGTGTTCGGATGAACCATCGCTAGACCTTGTCGGTTAACATTATGTTGGGTAATAAGAGAATTGAGAATATGAAATGAATGCCTTGGTTGGGAAAGAAACAAAATTTTATATTCAGGCGAAGACTTGAATCAGTTGGGTAAGAAGGATTGTAGGCTTGGTAATGATGGTGTGGTGTTGCTATCGGAAGATTTTACGAGAACAATGTAACACCCAGTTTCTGAAATGAGGGTAATTTTGGAATTTTGTGTTTTAATTTATTTAATTATGATATTTAATTAATAATATGATTTTTGGTGATTTTTAATCAATTTAAAACTGTTTTAAGTCATGGCTTATGATTTTGATGTGCTGCTAGTGAAACCCTATTAACTGCATAACCTAGAGCCTGACCATGTCATTAGGATGATTTATTTTTACTTTTGAGCATGAGGGTATTTTGGTTATTTGGCCCCTTTGAATTATTTTAGGATTTATTGCATTGGTGATTGTTAATTTGACTTTTTGCTAGCTGTGACTTAAGAGACTGTCCTAGACTTTGACCTTGACTTTGGTGACTTAGCTAACATGGTATGGACCCTAATCTAACTCAAGTTGGTCTTGGTTGACTTAAGTTGGCTAAGTTTCATGAAGAGAGTAGGAGAATTTTTGCATTGGACCAAAGGCTAAGGACTTGAGCTAGTTAGCTAGTGCAACTTGGCCCATAGCCCATTAGTGAAACCCTAACCCTAATTCTTTCCTTTATGACCAGCCACTAGGTCATTCTCTTCCCTATAAATAATCTCCTAATTAGTTCTTGCCTCTTTTGTATTGAAAGAATACACAGGAAAGGAAATGTTTGTCCATTCTTCTCCAATCCATAGATTTCTCATTTTAAATCCTTTTTAACTTTAGTTTCTTGCATTAGAGCCTAATACCCTCCTATTTTCTGATTGTGGAGTTTAATCCCAGCCTTAGGACAATTTGGGAGCATTGGCTATCAAGGAGGAATCCTCCATTTGGAGCTTTATCATGCTATTTGCACCTATAGGTAAAACTCCTCAAATTATGTTAATATTCTGTTTTCTTTGCATTTAGGGCTAGATTTAGGTGTCCCCTAAGCTGTCCCTAGAATTTGGGTGGATTTCGTGTCCGTTTGGTGTCCGTATCGGACACGTATCATGTATGTACATAGGTGTTCGACGAAATGTCTCTTAGAACTTTTCGTTCTTGGTTTTCAAAACAAATTATATATTTGGGTAGCTAATCATGTGTAGATTATGAATGTATGTGACTGAGCACGATTCTGTAGATTTTTTGTGTCCAAATTGGACACACACCACCTGCACGATACCACACACAGGCCCCATGCAGTGTCCTGCTGCCACACGTCCATATCGGACACGACACGGCTTGGTTGGACACCAAAATTGGTGGACACCTGCAGGCAATGACTGACACCATGCACGTAAAATTTGAGACGATTCTATCGAGTGGTTTGAGAAAAAATCTACCCGCACTGGAATTGCAAACACACACACGTGCACAGCTGTCCACTGATACCGCTTTATAACTCGGACACGACATGACCCCGACTCGATTCAGGCATCCTAAGACCTAGCCCTAGACCTACCCTAGCCATGTGCATGAGCACGAGACTCCTCGTGCCACGTGTCGGGCTCTATCCTCCTCGACACCTCTGCACGAGGCAGCCCCAACTGCCAGTTCTGACAGTATGGGCATTTGATTTCTTGGACACTTCGTGTCCCTATTCCTGGACACATTAGGACACATGGATGTGCATGACATGTCCCCATGTCTGTACCCCTGACACACGAAGGTCTGGTTGGGTTTTCGATTTGGTTTTAGTTTAAAAAGAGGGTTTTTCTGATACTTGTTACTGAATTATTTTGTTGAGATTAAATGTACTCACCGAATTACTGAGAATTAACCTAGAGATTTCTTATATTCAGCTGGGTTTAAATTGCTATAGAATTCATGATTTGTGTTGGTTAGTTCAATATGGACACATCTCCACACTGTCACATGTTTCCTGAGACTAACACACTGTTTCTCACATATATTCACAACTGTGTTCCTGTTCTCTGTGAACAGAGAACTAAACCTATGATACTCACACACACCACTGCACTTGCTCTATACACACATACTTAGACACATTCATGCCCTTGTTGACACTCTCTTGCATTCACACTGAACACTTGCTTCACACGACACCAATTTACTTGATACTCGAGCATGGTTAATGACAGATAGGTGGTGTTCTGCCCCTATTTCTCTTGTTCAGTCTTTTATATGATGCTAACTCCATATTTAGATACTCAGGCACATTACACTGTTCTTACACTATCTCACACCCGACCACCCTTTCCAATTCCTGTGTTGATTGGTTTCACTTGTTGTGTTGTATAGGGAGTGAGGGTTAGTATCAATAGCAGAGGTTAGTGGTGTTGGTGTCATGTTAAAAATCAGTTAGAGTTAGGGAGAGTGGGGTTAGTATCAATTGAGAATTTATTTCTAATGTATCATAGTAGTTAGTTGGGTTAATGTCATTTTAGTTGAGGATAAAGGTTGATGATTGAGTTAGGATGGAGGGAGATGAGGGAATTAGTTAGTTCATTAAATGTTCAGCCCTACATTGCAAACACATACCCACACACACCATGCTTAACACTGAGACACAAATTGACACACTTCTGTCATGTTCCACACACTCTTGACCCCCTGCAGGTTTTATAGTGTTCAGTTTCACATACATTGGGTGTGTGTCTCTTTGAATAAAGTATTGTAGCTATAATAATTGGTGTACTACTAAGTAGAGGGTTGGCTTACAAATTAGGAGTTAGAGGAGTGCAGGGCTTGGTAAGGTTTGTGTGATTCAGGGAGTGCAGTGACATCGGGGGTGTATTGATTGGTTTACATGTGTGAGAGCTTTGAAGGCTCGAGTTTAGATAATATTGGGATCAGTCCTAACTTGTTTAGCATTAGTGTGATTCAGTCCTTAGGATATCAGACCAGACCTCTACATGGTGTGGGACCTTGGGATATACCTCCACCTTAGTTCAGGTAAACTTTGGATTGAGCCTTAATCTCATGTCCAGTCTACTTGGTTCACTCCTATTAACTTAACCCTAGCTACCTTATATCTATATGTACATGTGGTAATGGGAAGGTTAGGTATTATGTTCTAAAGCTAGAGTAGAGTGGATGGAAATGTATAGGTTAAATCTAGAGTATAGATGTAGTCTTCATGCAACCACACTCTACTAATTATTGACCTAGAATTTAGGGAATAGTCCCAAAAACCATAGACTAGACTAATTAAGAACAATATTGACAAGGTACCAAAAGTTTGACTAGATGTTGACAAGGTACCAAAAGTTTGACCTAGACAGTTGACCAGGTTTGACTTAGAGTTGACTTTGACCTAGTTTGACCTAGACAGTTGACCAGGTTTGACTTAGAGTTGACTTTGACCTAGTTTGACCTAGAAATTATGTAGTTTGTATTGTAGCTTTTATTTTCCTTGTATTGAACATGTCATAACCCATATTACTCTCTGTTTAGGACATTGTGACTCCGGTGCAGACATCTGATATTACACTACTCTTTTCAGAGTAGCAGGCGAGTACATTCTCTGATAGTTCTCTCATTTACTTGTTAATTACTGTACTTCAGTTCTAGTTAGCTGTATGTGATTCTCTGTTACAAACATGTATTGTTATTACTGAATCCATATATACGACACACATACTTACTCGTCTTGCCTCTATTATTCGAATCACCATACGAATCACTATTCGAACCACCTATTCGCATCTTCATGTGCTGGTTGGACTTGTATTCGATTGATGTGTCGGATTTTGGATTTATTTGTATTAGATGGGCAGGGAAATACTTGATTAGACATGTGAACATTCCACTATTCGAACCACCCCCTGTGAATGATATTCGAACGATAGCCATCTCTCACTTGATCAGTGCGTGATGTGTCAGATTTACCCATAGCCGTTTACATGTCTATCTAAGTATTTTAAAACACACTTGAGAATTTATTCGAATCATTGTTAGACCATCATATGAATCACTATTCGAATCACCTTATTCGTATTACCTTATTCGAATCACCTTATTAGAACAATGATTAGAATCATATTCGACTCATCTTGTATTAGACTCATATTGGGATTACACTCGACTTATATTGTACTGTCTGGACTCATCATGTTACTCTAGTTCAGCTAGATTTTATTTTACAGTCTTTATTGCCATGATTTCTTCTCTTGTTTAGTTACTTACTTTCCTTGTACCTTATCTGTCTCTCTATACCATCACCTGAATATAAACTGCCATGTTCATCAATACAACTGTCTATAACTGCTTTATAGTTCTCTGTCATTTACTTGGGTTTTCTAGATGAGATGTGCTCGTTCCTGTCCTGACTGGACCTGTTAAAAATTTTACAGATGATTGCCCTGAGGACACTTGCCCTACTCATTATGGACCAGGAGACGGCTTAGCTACCTTTGGCCCCGACACTCAGGAGTGATCGGAAGATTAGCTAGTACTTGGTTTAGATTTCATGTTTTAGAACTTGATTGTAATTAAGTTGAGATATGTTGTTTTGAGTTTGTTGGAGATTATATTATTTTAGTAGTTAGTTTTATTGTTATATTCAGTCTTAGTTATAATCTTCTGTGTTATCATATCGTGCTTAGACTGTGATTGAGATTCCATTATATCTATACTTGTCCTCCGTTCGGAGTTGAGATTTGACAAGTGCATTATATAATTGCGTGAGTTGTTGGTTAATAGTAACTTAGAACAGCGTTCTACCCGTCGATACTGCAGCGTAGGCTGGGCATTGTTACGTACTCGTACCCTCACAGTGGGTGCGGGTCGTGACAAACAACTATGGACCGAATATTGAACGCTGTTGGAATTGAGTGAAAGAAATTGCATATTGGACATCGGCAGAATCGATAGTGATGTTAGACGCTTATCGGAATGTTGCGAATGAATTAGAAGATGCAGAGAGTTGCACCGACGACCGAAAAGATTGAGAATGGGATTGAGGAATAGATGATCTTAGCACGTGGTGCAGTGTGCTTGAGAGAAATTGATGTCCTGAATTAACAAAGTTATGACCCTTGACTATTTTGAGGCATAGAAAATGGGCACTTGTCCCTTAATGCATGAAAGCGTAGATGTTCCTTATGAGAGTCAAATGGCTGGGATACAAATAAGTATCGAGGTGCAGCGATATGTAATAGACCCTGTCAGTAGATGATGATGTCACATGAATAACAAGTTGGGTGGAATATAGAATTGTTGGATTATGACTTAGCTAATGAGTTAAGTTATATCCACTAAGATGACCGATATACGAATGCTAGATGATTGGTGCTATAGAGATTGGATCGGTGCACGAATAGTAAATCTTCTTATGGAATCACAAGAAGATAATGCAAAATGAATATTGATGGTTAACGTGAATTGCTAAGAGATGACCGTGTTGGTGCTAGAAAATTTATAAAAGATGCCTCGGAAGAAATATGATTATGTAGTTGCCTTATTTCGTTGGTTAAGAGAGTACGGACCGTATCTATGATCTAAGAATGAGGGAAATAAATATGTCGCGAAGAGATCGTAGGAAAGAGATCATAAGTGATAAACTATTGAGGTAACGATGTTAGATTATGACTCAGAATAGTTGACCCAATTGAATAGACAATTTGAGTATGATATGAGGATACAAGTTGGATCGAGCAGATGCTATGTCTATAGAAGTGGAAATTAGAAGTTAGAATATTCGATTGAGAAGTTTTATATGATAGCCTCGGGATTGACCCATAAGAATTGTTGGATAAGAGTGTCGGATAGATTTTGGTCGGTTGCGGGTAAGTCTAGAATGAGACTTCGTTGGGTATGACCCGAGTATGTATGAGAACGGGTAGAAAGACTTGACCCTAGAATGTTGGTTATTTTGGTCGGTGCGGGTAAGTCTAGAATGAGACTTCGTTGGGTATGACCCGAGTATAAGGATGGGTAGAAAGACTTGACCCTAGAATGTTGGTTGGTTGCCTAGAGTGTTGGTTGGTTGCCTAGAATGTTGGTTGGTTTCCTAGAATGTTGGCTGGTTGCCTAGATTGTCGGTTGGTTGCCTAGATTGTCGGTTGGTTGCCAAGAATGTTGGTTGGTTGCTTAAGTTTCAGATTGGTTGGCTATGTTCTTCAGTTGTCCGTGTTGGGAATAACTTCATAAGATTGGGGTGGTATCCCATGTCCCTAAGTTGGTCAGACCATAGAGTTGCCCCTATGATGAGAATTGGTTGCCTCTAGATAAGAGATAAGTATGTCTCTGATAGCTACTCATCTCATATGAGCTAGCTGAATGTTTGGTTTAGCTTAGATTAGCTGACCATAGAGACTTGACTGAATGCTAAGTTGACTGTTGGAAAACCATAGGATGTCCCTATTGATGTTGCGTGTGTATAGTCGGAATGAGTAAGATATGTTGGAAGGTAGGCTTCAGAATGGAATGGATATTGGAAAATTTGATGTTATAATATTGGATGGGATGACGGATCATGTTGGTTTTGAAAATTTGGTTGCCTTGTTGGAACGTCGGAAATTGAGTTGCCTTTGTTGGAATACTGGAAATTGTTGGAACTGGTTGGATTTGGTTGATTAATATTGAGCTGCGTAAAATTGATGGTAGTGCTTTGAGACAATTGGAATAATTTCATTGATCGGATCAGAATTGAGGATAAATGTAACGACGGAATTGAATAGTGCATGTAGCCGAGATCGGCGAGAGCGACGGTGAATAGGAATGACCCTCGGAATTAATGTTGCTAGAATATGAGAGTTGCTTATGCGAGAGGATAATATGTTGGCTTGATAAATACAAAAAATGTTGGAGTACAGCGAGAAATGTAACTAGAGTGGAATGGTGGTACAATTTGATGGATGGTGCGATTTGGAAGATGGATTATGATCAGGAAATTTACAAGTTGTAAACAAAGTGTATGGATGCGAATGATGAAGAATACAAGAATTGATCGATGAGAATCGGATATCGAAATGAAATGTGGCTATAGGATTTATCAACTTTGGTGGCATGGATGACAATAAACTTGAAAGGAATACTTGATACATCTAAGCCAGAATACTTTGGAGAATTTTGGATCGATTGTAAAAAATTTCTCAAGTTGGAATTGGTAACATCTATTGTGTTATTAGTTGGTTGGGATATTGAATAAACAAGTGGGATTATACGAGATGCTCAAAAAGAATTACGATGTTCGGAAAGGAAGTTACACCATAGCTCGTTCGCTTTCTCTATCACTGAACTTGGCTGAAATGCATGTATTTCGGAGACGCCTAAAATATGTGTATGATTCCAAAAGTGATATGCTGAATTCAAACGAAGCCATGGGAAGGATTATCATGTGCTAAAGGATTTGCACGAGCGTCGGAAGAAAGATCAAAGATGGTAAACTATTTTGAATCAATTGGGATATTATAACGAGACGTTACATTACTTGAAAATCAATCGAGATATTGCGGAGAAATATTAAATGGTGTAAGTTGATTGTTGAGAAGTTTCATAAAAAGTCGGTTGAAGTTTTGGGGATGAATTTTGTTTTAATTTTCGAGGACGAAACTTTTTCTGAGTGGTATATATTGTAGTGCCCCGACCCGCAAGATGCCTTATGATGGATGGTTGGTTCGATGAAGCCTTGTTGGACTTGGGATTATGCGAAGAATCGCTTGGAAGGCTATGCGATCGTGGTGGGAATCATCCTATGAATGTGAGTAGTGTTGAACCCTTCAAAGATCCTTTAGCTTCATGCTTAAAATAAGTATGAGTATGCTATGTTTCTTGTTGAGTTGCTCAATAACACCTTAAATGGAATTTGGAAATATAATGAAAGATAATTAATCACCTGAATGTAAACTGTTATGGCTAGATGAATTGTATGCTTGTACGCTGTTGCGATGAATTACATGACAGGTAAAGGCAAAGTCCCAAATACTTGGGCGGTGAGTATATCGAGCTTTGGCTCGATGAATAGTTGGAACACATATGTTACCCAAGAGCTGGGTAGTGAGTATGCTTGAATTGCATTCAAATGAATGTATGCTAAAACAGATGCTAAGTCCCAAAGGATTGGGCGGTGAGTACCTTGAGTTGGTTGGATAGATGGATAGTATCAAAGATGTGGCAAAAAGGATTGGGTAACAACATTCTATTATCCTGTCGCCGATGTAGAATGTTGATTACACCAAGACCCTGGATTGTGCAGATGATAATGTGAGCATTGGCTCAAGGCAAGATGGAAATATGAATGAGAATGGTGGCTTAATCACTTAGTTTTCCTTATCATGCATTATATGTTTTCTTCTTAGATAAGTTGCATATAGTTGCATGGTCATGGACAACTTGTCGATAAGGTGGTTTCTCGAACGGTATTCCTAGGCCATGGAACCCGATTCGTCCTGGGGGAAACCAATGCTGAAGTAGTAGCAGTACTGAAGTAGTAGCACGACATACAAGACTTGCAGTGGGGCTAGCTACCTGCACTGGCAAGGGCACTGTATACCTGTAAGTCGGTCCAAGATGGCGTGTCGCCAGTGACCTTCACATAGATAGGTCCGGTGCTAATGATGTCTTATACAGGCAGAGTAAGTTATTACTCAAATACAGGGAAGGATGTTGGCTGTTGGTAAAAATCACCTGAACGGTGATATTTATATTGAATCATGATATTGCTAACAATGTCTTGTGCAGGCAGTAAGTATTATAAATGTACAAGGATGGCTACACGACCGTGGGTAAGAATCACCAAAGGGTGATAACAGTATGTTTTAAATTATGTTGGCTATAAGATTTGTATGCTTTACTTCCTGTCGACTATAACATGAAATTGACCCTAAGGCAATGAGAAAGACCACTGTTAATAATGTCTATAACATGATTACTTAGTGTTGTCTTCTTAGGTGAGTTGGGCCAGCACCGCTCGCCAGTACATTGATGATGTACTGATCCACGTTATGGGCAATATTACATGTGTTTGCTTGGAGAAATCTTGTGAATCAGTGCTTGGCATAGATGATTCGGATGGGTGTACAGAAGCTCTTCTTGCAAGACGATGCCTTCTGCTATACGAGACATAATGTATAGAACAGTGTGATTCAGTTGTACCAGTGAGATTGTAGCCATATTGGCAAGTTCATATGAAAGAAGTCGGTATATTCATTTGTAGCCTAAAGGGCAAGTGTATACATTCTGTCGGTTATTCAAGAGTCTTGTAATCAATTGTAAACTCTGTATTCCGCTGCAAGTCTTGTAATCTATTATGATTATCAATAAAGCGATACATTCTTCATATCTTGTGTGACTTCAATTTATCTGTTTGGTTTTGCTGTGTTATCGATGTTTTCTGAGAAATACCAAGAATTGTAATGGTTTTGGCCTTGTACAAGTGTAATCTAGACTTGTATGGCATCACGTCCAGTGGCTAGTTTTTGATGCTTCGGGATCGGGACGTGACACCCACCCCCATGCAAGAACCACCCTTAGGAATGATTTAAAGGCTATTGAGTCCTCATTAGGAAGTTGGGATAGGTTTTGTGCCACCCGTGGAGAAATTCCGAGGGTGACGCACCAAGTGTTTGTAGAAATGCCCAATTGGTCATTTTGATTCCTAATTTTAGTTTTAAACATGAATGAGGATAGGTTAGCCATGGTTAAGGTGTCCCAATTAGTTTTCATATGGATTCATATATATGTATATATGTATTTTTGGCCTACAAGTCATGTATATATATATATATATATATATATATATATATATATATATATATATATATATATAT
>JANAVB010018927.1:0-20725 GCA_029216955.1 Iris pallida
ACTATAAGCCTTCTAAAATTTTGGAATACGAGGATTACCGATTGATTAGAATAATTTCCATTAGGATGATAATTAGCGCCCATGGACTCCCACTTTCTATTTAGATTATTTTGTGTCCCCGGGCGTGTCATTAATATTCGGAGCACGAGACCAGCTATTACCTTCCAAGAATTTCACATGCAAGATCTAGACGAGTCCACCTTCATCTAGGTATATCATATCCCACTCAAATGCGTCCCTTGTACTCTTTTTTATTTTACGACTTTCAGGTCAAATGACTAGCTATAACCCTTACCATAATACCGGTATACTTCCGACTTCCATTAGAGCCTCAACTTCGACTCAATTCCTTCGACCCAATATATGGTTGTGACCTACGCGAAGCCCACTACGCACATACCACTAGTGTTCCACCCAATTGAGGCCCCATGTGCTACTTAAACACAAAAGTCACTGAAGGCACATTTTTGGGCTTTAGGGACCTAGCTAACCAACCTGACTGGCAACTAGCTCAACCACTTGGATGGAAACCTATTCTAGGTTACCCTAACCTAGGAGAAATAGTTTTATCTTAGGATCTTGTCCAGCCAATGTAGATTGAAATCCAAGGTTCATCCAACCACGAGTGATGTCCAATCATGGAACCCATTAAGACCCAGTAAAAGCCATCCATACATACCACCATATTTGGACTATAAAATCGAACTATTTGAAATAGGTCCCTATACCTATTATGTAGTCTCCACCTCTTAGAATGTGATGTCATTCGTAACCATTATTCCATCTACCTGAAAGTCGCGATACGATCTTGTAGTGCACCTATATCCCTTGCTCGTGTTTCAAATAACCACGAAAAGATCACAATCTTGATTTCTCAAATTCCGTTTTATTTTGGAACCTTGTTTAGATTAATTTCGAGAACGAAACTTCTGTATTGCACGGATTGCAAGCCCCTCTAAGAAACGAAGGATTCTTCGATGTAGCAAGTAACTGGACCAGAGTAGCCCAACCTAACAAATAAGTCAATGGTTCGTAAACTTTCTTTCTATCTGCATCATTGGATACACTCTACCGCTCTTAAAATTTTATATTTGCTCTTGATTATTCTTTCTTATCTTCAGTCCTTCCTATTTCGGAGCGACGTATGGCCATGCTTACTAGAATTTATCAATATTTCTTAGCTACTTGTGTAAATTTGTTGCTTGTTAAATTTTAGGATTGCTTGATAAATATGAAAGGATTGTAGATACCTTATGCTATAGATATCTGTCGGTAGTTACTCTTAGCAATTAGCTGGAAGGTTACAATGTTATGACGTCATGTGTTTGAAGGGGGTAGTGTGACAAAAGATGGGTAGAAGTCCTCGAGGGTTCGTAGTTACAAAATGGCTAGGAGGAGGATATAAATATTTCTGAGAAATTAAATTTGAGAGGATTAAGGTAATAGTGGATTAATTTTTTTAATTTCGAATTTTAGGCATGTTCATGAGTTAGAATTTCGAGGACGAAATTACTTTTAAGGTAGGTAGATTTGTAGCTCCCCTTCCCGAATTTTTTTGAAATATTTTATTTATTTGTTTGATTTAAATGATGATTTTTAGAATTTTATAAATAATTAATTAGTTAATTATTACGGTAGATGATTTTAGTCATGGTTAGGAATTAGAGTACAAGGCGACTAGAAATCATGGAACGTATAGTGCAGTGGCGTGCTTTGACTAGTGTATTAGCCCTGGTAGGGAAGGCCGAGCCATAGTTATATCATAACTAGAAAAACCATACCAAGTTACGACTTAACCTCTACAAATAGTTGAATTATTCATTATTAATATTATTTGACGTTTAAGTGACCCGGTTGTACCAAACTGGTCCGGACTGGACCCAGACCGGACCAAGCGCATGTAGGCATACAGCGAGACCAAAGACACCCGTGCAAAATATTTATGTATGTGCAAATACTTTGTATATATTTTGGGAAATGCCTAATATTTTCTAAATATAAATTATACGTATAAAATAGATAGTAATAAGATCAGCTGGTATTTTAGGGTATTGATACGATTTTCTGGAGCCCAGTAATAGGAGTATACGATATGCCCATCCAGGAACTACTATTGAATTATTTTAATGACTATTGGAATTATTATTATTACAAATATTATTATTGTGGTTATTAAGTATAAATTATTTATTATTATTGGTTATTATTATTTTATTCTTTATCAAAAAGATATATATATATATATATATATATATATATATATATATATATATATATGTGTGTGTGTGTGTATATATTTATATAGGCCTAAAATGGATCTAGACTAGCAAATGATATTATGGAGTTTATTTAGACATGTTTATATGTAAAGATATATGTGCGTATGTGTGTGTGTAAATATATATATATATATATATATATATATATATATATATATATATATATATATATATATATATATATATATATATATATATATATATATATATATATATTTATATATATATATGTATATTAGTTGCTAAAATAGAAATAAAAACAAAAGCAAAGCAAAATAAAGCAACAGCAACCCAGCCCCAGCCCTGGGCCCAAGCCCGAGCCCGGACATCCCCAAACCCAGCCGAGCGGAATCCCCCACTGTGCGACTATTTCTAGATTGAGAGAGATCGAGAGGAAAAAACAAACTCCCTAACCCTAGATCTCCCTTCCTTCCCCACGTGCGCGCCCTTCCCCACGCGCACGCTGCTGTAGCCCACCGACGGTCGGCTAAGCCGCCGCAGAACTGCGTGTACGGCGACTGAACAGGGATGCGACAGCAGCAGCAGCACACAGCCAACCCAAGTTCATGACGAGATTTTTCGTCTCTCAGTGTATCATTTTTCGATCTACTTGTTCAGGTGTGTACACAACACATACAACTCTAATCCCTTTCAATTAGTTTTTATTTAATCGCATTAGTTAGTCGAGAAAACCCTCGCAAAATCTCAAGAAAAACTGTTCTATGATAGAACAGGAAAACGACCCAAGTAGCCAAGTTTGAAGACCAATCATTGTCAACATGTAAATAATTGATTAGAAACAATTAAAAACAGTTAGATACAACCTATAGGGCTTTGCAAATGTTTTTGTAGAATCGAATTTCGTAGATCGTACGTCGAGAAATTCGTCTCCCAAAACTGACAAAAAACTGTTTTAAAAACTAGAAAAACCTTCGATACGACGTACGTCCCGCCAATCCGGACGACATGGTCGCAAACTGAAAGCATCGAAAGGTGCGTAATGGCTTCGTGGATGTGTAGGCTTTGACGGAATTTAAATTGGTTGCGTGTGCGCGACGAATTTGATGCGTATTCGTCGAAATTCACCGTATCGGCCTCTTTGAAAATTTCCTAATTACTTTGTGCACGTTCGTTAGATCGAGACGAATCTTGCGCCAACAGGATCGTATCATTTTTCTGGTCCTATATGTCAAGTTGGTCCAATTCTGAGACAGTTGATCGGATCACCGTTTTGCGGGCCCCCTGGTCCGATTTAACGGGCGATTTCGTGCACGGCCCACCGAATCCAAAATTGGACATACCGTTGGGTTCGTATCATCAAAACGAATCCGTAGACATGTAGTTTGATGACTTTAGAGACCATTGACTCTGGTATGCTTTTTGGTGCAAAGCGGGCCCCACGACGGATACCGTTTTGGCCTAAAATTATTAGTTTTGCCCCTGTGTCCAGAATTGGACTTAAGGACAGACAATTCTAGCTAATTTGACTATTCTGAGAATGTTGGTAATGTTTATTTCAGCATCCGGAGACTTTTTGCATGTGTTGACTTTAGTGACTCATCTGAGTGGTTGTACTATCGGTTAATTTCACCAGCAAAGGACCTCAGGCAAGTGCACTTTCTGATTGCTTTTCGATTCATAGTATTTTTTATGTTTCATGTTTATACATATATCTTGCTACTTGTTGACACGCTCGTCACACAAAAATTAGTATCATGGGACTCTACTTACTATATTTTGTGATTATCATGTTTTTGTGTTTCGTGACTTGTTCGAGTCCATGAGCACTAGTCGGGAGGGGAAATATCTTAGTAGACGTATGAACTACCCCTTACCCATCCTAATATGTCTGATCTTGACAGATAGCAGCTGCACACGACACGTGCAGGGTGCCGTATTTATCCCTTAGCCGTTCACATGTCGAACAAGATATTTCAAACCACATAGATAGCTATCTTTTATTTGTTTCCTTGCTTTCTTCACCGCTTGCCATGACATCAGTTACTTTCTAGTTTTCATCTCACATATGTTATTTTCATGACTTGTGATTTCTATTGTATTTTCGTATTGCCGTCGATTTGTGTACTTGTTCCATTCCTGACTGGAAACCAACAATTTTCAGGTTAGCTGTGGCTTCACTTAGCATTGGGAGATACGGGTGTACTTGCAGACAGAAACCTAGAAATTAGATAGAAGTGGTATCATTTTCATTATTTGTAAAATCTTGTATTTTCTTTAAATATAAATGTTGTATATGTTGTAATTAATTTAGAAATGTGAATGAGCAATAAATGTTATTCATTTTTGTGATCTTGAGCATCTTGGCCGTGACAGCGTTCTACCGCCGACTCTGCGGCGTAGGCTGGCTTGGACACGTCTCGTATCTGAAAAAGCGGGTGTGGGTCGTGACAACTCCCAAATGATGGACCGCCTCGGCGACAAACGGTCATGTGAACTTTTTATTCCTTGAAACCCAGAAAATGGCTACTACATATCCTTCATACTTGAGTTGAACAAGACGTGTTCCATCCATGCTATAGACCGTGGTATACTCTATATGACAAACATGGAATCGTGGGACATATCACTTGAATCAACCGTGTACTATGCCTTAATCCAACTATGTTTTATGCAATACTGTCGCCCAAGTCATATTTTATATGACGAGCCTTGAGACCAGGGATCGTGCACATGTTCAACTTGAACAACCAAGTTCTTTGGGTGTCTTGACTTATGCCATAAACCATGCGATAATAGACCAACTTTTCCTTCTCCAAGCCATGGGACAAAGGACCGAGTGTCAATTTGAAAGCCATTGTGGGATGATATCTAGATAGCAACTCGATAATTTCCATGTTCTATACTTATTTGACCCGATACAGGATTATTTCCTTTAGCTATGTAGGTTCATCTTTTTTATTAGCATACCTACTTAGTGTAGTTGAAATCATCCAATTATTGTGAAGGCCAAGGTGAGGCAAGTTCACCGAAGCCACCTACCGGAGCGAGGAGTTTCCTTGACCGAGGAGGACTTCGTGCAAGCCGTTGCATGGCTAAGTCCAAACGTCGTTGGTATTTTTATTCCTCTGATTGAACTGAGTAGGACATGGCATTACATTATACACCACTCAGAAAAGGTTTCGTCCTTGAAACTTTCTAAGTACACACTCATCGACTTATCATTTGATTCAATATCAAATGGTTCTCGCATACACTCCACCTACGCGTTTCTTCAATCCGAGCCACGCTCGTGCCTTGTTTATTCTTCAGCTCGAAAAACTATATCTCAAACCTGGGGTAACTTATACTCGTCAAACACACGGACAACTTAGTTCTAGGGAAAACCACCCTATCAATCAACATTCAAGTTTATTTTGAATCCAACGATCGTACTACCGTCAAAATTTTCTTTCAAACACATGATTTTAAAATCCTCGATACCTTTCCATCCTTTAGTCCCACCTGAATTCAATGTATTACTTAGTTGGATCGTGCACATATTTAAGGTATCCCCCAAATACATGCATTTCAACCAAACTTCATGATAAAGAATCTGCCATTACCCCTCTAGTCGGATCGTACATATATTTAGGCGTCCTTAGAATATATGTATTTTAGCCAAGCCTCGTGAGTGGTGTCTCCACATGATTGAATTATTCTATCCATCAATACCGATATCCAATCCTATCAATCCTCAAGGTCAATCATACCGATGCTACCTCTCGAAACAGGAACGTCTTGCCTAACCGCTAGGCCACCACTCATGGCTAAAGTCAACGTCAGTATTAGAATTACCGTTACCAAACAATAATATCAATACTGATCCCAATCCTTAGGTCAAACCAAAGTTGATAGTATGGGGCTTTCTACCCAAGCTCGTATCACTCCAATTTTTAAACTTCGAGCATAGATTTCTCCTATTCGATTTGTAATGTTTAGTCCAAGGGGTCCGAGTCATTCAGCAAAGCCATCATACGGTAAGTTTTGCTTAATCAATTCATCAACATATCAATATCGTATACCTAAACTAGCAATTCATGTAGTCTATTTCTTCAAACATATTCGATATAATCCACATGTCTGTCCTATCCAAGTCAGTACACCATGACACTATTTGTCACTAAACCATAATTTTCATACCATACTTCCTAAGTTGCTTAACACAATCCATGTATTCGATCATAAGGTTATCTAGCATAACAATTTGTTATGCTCCAGTCTTCCGCAAGTCTGATTATCCACGCTAGACATGAAATCGTCATGCCAACGCTCCTGCAGGATAATCGTCCTCCTCAGGGTGTAACTCTTGCTTTAAGTCTGGACTAATTCATTCTCGATACGCACGTTGGATCTACTCAATCCTCTGTGAGCACCCTAAATTTCGGGTTAATTTTTTTTATTTTATTTTAATTTTCTGATTGAGGGTAATTTTGAAATTTTGTGTTTATAATTATTTTAATAATGATACTTAATTCATGATATAATTTTTGGTGATTTAAAATTATTTTAAAATTATTTAAATCAATGACTTGTGGTTTTGACGTTTTGCTAGTGAAACCCTAGAGACTGTTTGACCTAGAGCCTAACCATGTGATTACGATATTTTAATATCATTTTTGGCCTAAGGATATTTTTGCATTTGACCTCTTTGAATTATTTTGATATTATTTTATTATTTATGATATTGTTTTGGGGTTATTTGAGTCGGGTTCGAATTTTAACTCAATCTGACTTGAAACGGGGACCCGGGGGTAGTTTGACTCTAGTGGGACCCACACACTAGTTAGGCATGGCCCACATGATATTAATTTTACTCCACATGATAGAAATATTTTAGTTAGAGGTTAGACTAATTATTATGGATAAGGTTAGTGTGATTAGAGACTTTAGAATGACTAATTTAGCCCCAAACAATTAGCCCTTTCCTAATACTCATAGAATAGGTTAGTAGGGACTTTTGGACTTTTCCTAATAGGACAAAACCACCTTTATGGCCAACCACAATAAGGATAGGGTTGAGCCTCCCATTTGTCATTATCCATCTATTTTTCTCTCTCTTGTTCTTCCCCAAATTCCTAGAGAGCAATCCCTAGCAATTTCTCCACCAAATCTTTCCATTTCACCACCAAATCTTCTTCTTTCCTTCTCCATTCTAGCCAAGGAGGAAGCTACCCAAGTTTGGGAGGATTCGGAGCTCGTTCGTGTCCTTTTGGAATCTCTACGTGTCGGTGTCGCTCCGGGAAGGTTTTTCTTCGATTCGATCTACCGGAAGGTATAAATCCCTTCTCCTTTTCATTTCCTCATACATATAGGTCTATTTTGACCCATAGGAATGACCCCATGGTTGTATCTCCATTTGTGTCCATTTTGTGTCCATTTGGAGGTCATAGGAGTGTCCTTTGTGTTGTGGATGTGTTCATGTTACATATATAGATTTATATATATATATTGTAATGAGAGTGTATCTATATTTATATATGTAATAAATGGTTCATGATGATTATATAATCAAGTTTGTGAGTGTGGTTCCTCATATTATTATTGCTGTGGATAATTAGGATATATATTGTGTATTCTTTTGGCTCAAATTACCCAAATCCGTCATGATTTTTATCCACGTTTTTAATTTCAGCCCTAACTTAGAAATGTCATAACTTCTAGCTCAAAGCTCGGTTTTAATCTCCCATTTTTTTTTAAAAGAAGCGTATTGAAGTTAGCTATCCAAAAACATGTATTAATAGGCCTAATTCTTTCTATAACTTTCTGGAGAATTATTTGAGTGTCAGCTGTACGAAAGACAAACGCATTCTCGGTGTTTTCGCGATTCCGGGAGTTTTCGAAAACGAAAACGCGATCCGTTTAAAGTTTCGGAAAGCTAACACATAGATCTATAACATACTTTAATCCTAAATTTTAATTTATGCTGAGATGGTACAGTATTCATTATTAGTAGGAGTTACTATTCGACATATGCATTTTGTGCACCCTTGTGTGTAATATAATGTTCTATTTGATTTTAACCCATGTTAATGTATATAAATTATCTAACTAAATAGGAATACAAGCATGAGTAAATGTTTAAATAAATGATGTATGAGGTGTAAGTATCCTATCTAATGTAAGCATGTATAAGTATGGCTTGTAATGAATATGTAGGTTCCATAGTATGTAATGTATGGTACATATAGTGGTGCAAGAGAATAATAAATGAAGAATGAATGAAAGCATGAATGTAATATAATAATAGATGTAATGTATGAAATATACAAGTTAATGAGATGTAATATTCTATGTTAACACAAATCCTATATTACCTCATGTACCCCCTTACACTATGTTGACACTATCACACTTGACACATTGTTCACTTATGCTTTGACACTCTTTGATATATATACACTATGTATGCCCATTTAACCCTCACTTGCCCCTTTGCCATGTTCACATACACACACATAGCCTCTTAAATAAGTATTTATGAATACAGTTAACTTAGCTATGTATGTATATTATATATATGTTAGCATATTGTGTTGTAATATATAAGTTTATATAACCATTTGAAATGCTATGATTATAGACCTAATGTTGAATACCAATATATGCATGTGTATATATGTGTAGACATATATAGCTTAAAGTAATAGATTACCTAGTGTATATCCAATGTAAATTCATGCCTATTTGAGTATTGAATAATTGCATGCTATATAGAATTGGGTGTATGTTGGCTTGTATAGCCTTGTATTGATGTGTGCTTGCTAGGATAGTCTTGGTTAGGCCTAGTAAGACTTACTGGGTTAGGACATGACCTAGTTTGACCTAGTTTGACTAGTACAGTTGACCAGAGTTGACCAAGGGTTGACTTTGGCCTAGTTTGACCTAGATTTATGTAGAATGCATTGTAGTGCTTTATATTACCCTTTTGGACATGTTGTGACTTGTGCTGTTCTAATTAGGAGCCAGACACCTTGTAACATGTGTTGCTTTAAATAGGACTCTGTGGCTTCAGTTAGACCCCCTATACTTATCAGCTGTTCAGGTTACCAGGCGAGTATATTCTTTGATAGTTCTCTCATTTATTTGTCAATTACTGTATTTCAGTTCTAGTTAGTTATATGCGATTCTCTGTTACAACACGTGTGGATATTACTGGATTCATGTATACGACACACATTTATTTTCTGGCCTCTATTACTGGTATCATCATTTCCGGCTTCTATTACTGGAATCACCTGCTGGAATCATTTATTGGAATTATTTACTGGAATCATTTACTGGAATCATTTACTGGTATCATTATATTTTGGCTGGACTCATCTTGAATCATTGTGTCGGAATTTGGATTCACTTGCTGGGAGGGGAAATACTAGAGTAAGACATGTAGACATACCCCATTACTGGAATCACCCCTACTGGAATCTACTGGAATGATAGCCATCTCTCGCCTGATCAGTGAGAGGTATACCGGATTACCGACAGCCGTTTACATGTCGATCTCGGTATTTTAAAACACACTGTTAGAGTATAGGCTGGACTCACCCTGGAATTATTGATCACTATAACTGGAATCGTCCCTTACTGGATTCATCTTGTACTGGACTTACATTGGAGTTACACTGGTCTACATTGTTGTCTGGACTTTATATCATATTACCCTGGTTCAGCTAGTTCTATTTTTACAGACTTCATTGTTATGATTCTTCTCTTGTTTAGTTATTTACTTTCCTTGCACCTTATCTGTCTTTCTTACCATCACCTGAATATAAACTGCCATTTTCATCAATACAACTGCCTATAACTGCTTTATAGTTCTCTGTCATTTACTTGGGTTTTCTAGATGAGATGTGCTCGTTCCTGTCCTGATTGGACCTGTTGATAAATTTTACAGATAGCTTGGAGGTTGCCTGCTAGCCTAGAGGAGACATCTTAGAGGTTGTTAGATAGTATTTCATTTGTCTGGAGTTGTATTTACTTTGTGGATTACTGTATTTGAGTTTTGAGATATATTTCGGGTTTTTGTATCTTAGACACTTAGACTTCTATCTCTCGTATCTCTTTAGATTTTATGTTTTATCTAACCTTATCATGCTCTACCTTAAATGTGATTGAGACTGTATCTGCTTAGCATTATATTGTTAGATGTGACCTAGGACAGCGTTCTACCGCTGACACTGCGGCGTAGGCTGGCGTTGTTACGTTCTCGTACCCTAACAGTGGGTGTGGGTCGTGACACGTTTTTAGTGGTGCCCATGCAGGTCGAGTTTATGTAGTGGTATTCGAACTTGAGTACCACTACAGCCTGCAGTAGGAATAGTATATCTTGAAGATACTCAATCACAATTAGGATCCCCTTGAGAGATTACTGGGACGACCCTTGAGAATCTTGTTTAACTCCGATTTGAAAACTCTTTTTCCTTGATTTGATTTATCTTTACTTTTTGTTGTTGAATTTGATTTTGATGTATTATTATTGAATTTGAGTTTGTATTTATGAATTTGATGAAGGTTGTGGAATTTTGAATCTTGATGTTAGCTGTAGCATCCGAGTTTGTGGTTATATGATTTGAAAGATTTTGTTCATTTCTGAATTTTGATGTTCGTTGATAAATTTGATTTTTTTTTGTATTCATTGTTGATTTAATTTATTTTTGGCAAGATGAAATTATATGGGCTAGGTCATCTAAGTTATGGAAATCTTGTCTTATATAGTCACATTAGCCAGCATGGTGAGGACATATAGTCTGATTTTGGATATATTTCTCGGGTGTGGAAATTTAAGGTTTTCGCAGCCAAGCTAGCGACATCGCAAAAATGTTAAATACCATGATTCTAGAGGTATGTGCATAAGTCAAGGACTCTGTGATTATCGTAGCCTTGCTCACTAGTATGACGAGGATTTAGAGTACCATGATTTTGGATAGACGCATATGATTATCAGATTGTACCTTAAATATTTTCGAACATGTTTTTGCTACTTTTGTTTCAGTCATTCAAAAAAAAAGAGAAGGAATTATTGTTGTTTTGTTTGTTTTGTTTCTCATTGTTTACTTAGGATGTAGCTTTAGCTATTTTTATAAACCTTGTGTAACTTTTTACAAAAATTTATTTCTTCTTAATACAATAAACCAATGATTTTGCTAGGCCTTATTTGGATTTGGTATTATAATTCTTGTTTCAAAAAAAATGGGTCCCTCTTTTAAATAGATAAGCAGAACAGATTCTATTATCATTCTTTCCTACCAATATTTTTACTACCATCATTCCTTGTCTTATATACCTGTCCTGATTATATCAATTCCCTGTCTCATATATAATTATGTCAGCTATACCTTGAAAACTCTTGAATCTTTATATCATTTTTTTATCTGAGAAATGTTGAGGAAGTGATGTAAATCATCTAGTTCGAAAATGATGTAATTGGTTATCATATGATAATTTTGTAGGAATCAGAGTGTTGGATGTCAAATATGAAAAATTTGAAATGGAGATGTGGTAATGGTTTAAAATAAAATCGAGGGATAAATGTTATCAATTTAGAAACAATCACAGAAAGTGGGTTATGAATAATTCATGGATGTATTTCAAAACTAATGAGGATGTTTAAGGTCAACCTAGTTTTGAGAACTTAAAAATCTTTGTTATTGATTCTTGGAAACTATTACAAGACTATGTAGAAATTTAGAGATGGAAAGGAGAATTTAATCGAATAAAATGATTATGCGAAATTGAACTAGATATTGTAAGAGGGTGACTAGAGACAGAGAGAACACAAGGATTTTACGTTATAGAAATTATTTTAGATGATTGGAAGAAAATTGTAGAATTCAAAAAAAAATATTTGAAGGTGAACGTTGAAGAAAATATGAAGGTTGATTTATAAAAAGAATAAATTTTGTGTGACATAGTGGTATTGGAGTTTAGTGAATACGAGACTCGATTTAAACAAGTCCAAGGATTCCATAAACTGGATTTAGAGGTTTCAGATCTAATTTAAAACGAGGTGAAGGAATTTGAAATTTTGATTAAATGAATAAGTGTTGACTCCTAAAAAGAGGGGTATGTTTCGTGGAAAATATTTTGGAACTTAAAGATTTTGTCTATGGTGATTGTGGTAAAGGTTTAGATGACTGAAGGTTATAAAATTTCGATGATAGTTATATAGAGGTTGATTTTCATATTGGGACTTGTGAGAAAAAAAAGAATATGGTTTAGCAAATGATAAACTGATAGTATTAGAGAGGAATGATTTGCTAACTTCATATGAAATCTTTTCCTGTTTTCTCTAAAAGGGTTTTTCAATATCATTGAATCCTAGTTTCCTTAATCCGACCAAATCGACTTCGATTATCTTTTCTTATCATATTTATATCTTGGGTTGTACATAATTGAATTAAATTTGATTGTGACCTGAATCTCTATCCTTGTATGCTCGATCTCAGACTTTGTTGAACCTGTCCTCATATTGCCTAAATCTTGATTTCCCCCAATTTGATCAACTTAGATCGTATCAAGACTAAATATTCTTAATATGTATTGTGATTGGAAATTTTCCATAGAATTGGCTTTCATTCCTTAACTTTGATTTTGATTTTCTTTTTTTTTCTGAACCCTTTAAAGATAATGGGTAGTTACTTTTCTTTATTTTTATGATAAGTATCAGTTTTCATATAGGATGGTAGACTGCCTTACAGTTTTGATGGTTTGCTATTTTTGTAACTTTTGTTTAGCACCCTAGATTGCTTGTGTGTTTTGATACCCTATAACCGTTTTGGTTTAGCATGACTAGTATACCTAGATGAGACTTTCACTACCACCGTATGCCATGACCCTGTATGTCGTCCTTTTGATGGTATGATTTATTTAAGTTCTTAGATTTGATTGTGGGGGTTTGACCAAGAAGGATTACGAATATTTTAATTTCGAGGACGAAATTTTTATAAGGTGGGTAGGATGTGAGCACCCTAAATTTCGGGTTGATTTTTTTTATTTTATTTTAATTTTCTGATTGAGGGTAATTTTGAAATTTCGTGTTTATAATTATTTTAATAATGATACTTAATTCATGATATAATTTTTGGTGATTTTAAATTATTTTAAAATTATTTAAATCAATGACTTGTGGTTTTGATGTTTTGCTAGTGAAACCCTAGAGACTGTTTGACCTAGAGCCTAACCATATGATTATGATATTTTAATGTCATTTTTGGCCTAAGGATATTTTTGCATTTGACCTCTTTGAATTATTTTGATATTATTTTATTATTTATGATATTTTTTTGGGTTATTTGAGTCGGGTTCGAATTTTAACTCAATCTGACTTGAAACGGGGACCCGGGGGTAGTTTGACTCTAGTGGGACCCACACTAGTTAGGCATGGCCCACATGATATTAATTTTACTCCACATGATAGAATATTTTAGTTAGAGATTAGACTAATTATTATGGATAAGGTTAGTGTGATTAGAGACTTTAGAATGACTAATTTAGTCCCAACCAATTAGCCCTTTCCTAATACTCATAGAATAGGTTAGTAGGGACTTTTGGACTTTTCCTAATAGACAAAACCACCTTTATGGCCAGCCACAATAAGGATAGGGTTGAGCCTCCCATTTGTCATTATCCATCTATTTTTCTCTCTCTTGTCTTCCCCAAATTCCTAGAGAGCAATCCCTAGCAATTTCTCCACCAAATCCTTCCATTTCACCACCAAATCTTCTTCTTTCCTTCTCCATTCTAGCCAAAGAGGAAGCTACCCAAGTTTGGGAGGATTCGGAGCTCGTTCGTGTCCTTTTGGAATCTTTACGTGTCGGTGTCGCTCCGGGAAGGTTTTTCTTCGATTCGATCTACCGGGAGGTATAAATCCCTTCTCCTTTTCATTTCCTCATGCATATAGGTCTATTTTGAACCCATAGGAATGACCCCCATGGTTGTATCTCCATTTTTGTCCATTTTGTGTCCATTTGGAGGTCATAGGAGTGTCCTTTGTGTTGTAGATGTGTTCATGTTACATATATAGATTTATATATATATATTGTAATGAGAGTGTATCTATATTATTATGTAATAAATGGTTCATGATGATTATATAATCAAGTTTGTAAGTGTGGTTCCTCATATTATTATTGCTATTATTGTTGTGGATAATTAGGATATATATATTGTGTATTCTTTTGGCTCAAATTACCCAAATCCGTCATGATTTTTATCCACGTTTTTAATTTCAGCCCTAACTTAGAAATGTCATAACTTCTAGCTCAAAGCTCGGTTTAATCTCCCATTTTTTTTAAAAGAAACGTATTGAAGTTAGCTTTCCAAAAACATGTATTAATAGGCCTAATTCTTTCTGTAACTTTTGGAGAATTATTTGAGTGTCAGCTGTACGAAAGACAAACGCGTTCTCGGTGTTTTTGCGATTTCGGAGTTTCCGGAAACGAAAATGCGATCCGTTTAAAGTTTCGAAAAGATAACACATAGATCTATAACATACTTTAATCCTAAATTTTAATTTATGCTGAGATGGTACAGTATTCATTATTAGTAGGAGTTACTATTCGGCATATGCATTTTGTGCACCCTTGTGTGTAATATAATGTTCTATTTGATTTTAACCCATGTTAATGTATATACATTATCTAACTAAATAGGAATGCAAGCATGAGTAAATGTTTAAATAAATGATGTATGAGGTGTAAGTATCCTATCTAATGTAAGCATGTATAAGTATGGCTTGTAATGAATATGTAGGTTCCATAGTATGTAATGTATGGTACATATAGTGGTGCAAGAGAATAATGAATGAAGAATGAATGAAAGCATGAATGTAATATAATAATAGATGTAATGTATGAAATATACAAGTTAATGAGATGTATATTCTATGTTAACACAAATCCTATATTACCTCATGTACCCCCTTACACTATGTTGACACTATCACACTTGACACATTGTTCACTTACACTTTGACACTCTTTGATATGTATACACTATGTATGCCCATTTAACCCTCACTTGCCCCTTTGCCATGTTCACATACACACACATAGCCTCTTAAATAAGTATTTATGAATACAGTTAACTTAGCTATGTATGTATATTATATATGTTAGCATATTATGTTATAATATATAAGTTTATATAACCATTTGAAATGCCATAATTATAGACCTAATGTTGAATACCAATATATGCATGTGTATATGTGTAGAATATATAGCTTAAAGTAATAGATTACCTAGTGTATCCAATGTGAATTCATGCCTATTTGAGTATTGAATAATTGCATGCTATATAGAGTTGGGTGTATGTTGGCTTGTATAGCCTTGTATTGATGTGTGCTTGCTAGGATAGTCTTGGTTAGGCCTAGTAAGACTTACTGGGTTAGGACATGACCTAGTTTGACCTAGTTTGACTAGTGCAGTTGACCAGAGTTGACCAAGGGTTGATTTTGGCCTAGTTTGACCTAGATTCATGTAGAATGCATTGTAGTGCTTTATATTACCCTTCTGGACATGTTGTGACTTGTGCTGTTCTAATTAGGAGCCAGACACCTTGTAACCTGTGTTGCTTTAAATAGGACTCTATGGCTTCAGTTGGACCCCCTATACTTATCAGCTGTTCAGGTTACCAGGCGAGTACATTCTTGATAGTTCTCTCTTTATTTGTCAATTACTGTATTTCAGTTCTAGTTAGTTGTATGCGATTCTCTGTTACAATACGTGTGGATATTACTGGATTCATGTATACGACACACATTTATTTCTGGCCTCTATTACTGGTATCATCATTTTCGGCTTCTATTACTGGAATCACCTGCTGGAATCATTTACTGGAATTATTTACTGGAATCATTTACTGGAATCATTTACTGGTATCATTATATTTTGGCTGGACTCATCTTGAATCATTGTGTCGGAATTCTGGATTCACTTGCTGGGAGGGGAAATACTAGAGTAGACATGTAGACATACCCCATTACTGGAATCACCCCTACTGGAATCTACTGGAATGATAGCCATCTCTCGCCTGATCAGTGAGAGGTGTGCCGGATTACCCACAGCCGTTTATATGTCGATCTCGGTATTTTAAAACACACTGTTAGAGTATAGGCTGGACTCACCCTGGAATCATTGATCACTATAACTGGAATCGTCCCTTACTGGATTCATCTTGTATTAGATTCATCTTGTACTGGACTTACATTGGAGTTACACTGGTCTATATGTTTTCTGGACTTTATATCATATTACCCTGGTTCAGCTAGTTCTATTTTTACAGACTTCATTGTTATGATTCTTCTCTTGTTTAGTTATTTACTTTCCTTGTATCTTATCTGTCTTTCTTACCATCACCTGAATATAAACTGCCATTTTCATCAATACAACTGCCTATAACTGCTTTATAGTTCTCTGTCATTTACTTGGGTTTTCTAGATGAGATGTGCTCGTTCTTGTCCTGACTGGACCTGTTGATAAATTTTACAAATAGCTTGGAGGTTGCCTGCTAGCCTAGAGGAGACACCTTAGAGGTTGTTTAGATAGTTATTTCATTTGTCTGGAGTTGTATTTACTTTGTGGATTACTGTATTTGAGTTTTGAGATGTATTCTGGGTTTTTGTATCTTAGACACTTAGACTTCTATCTCCCGTATCTCTTTGGATTTTATGTTTTATCTAACCTTATCATGCTCTACCTTAAATGTGATTGAGACTGTATATGCTTAGCATTATATTGTTAGATGATGTGACCTAGGACATCGTTCTACCGCCGACACTGCGACGTAGGCTGGGCGTTGTTACGTTCTCGTACCCTAACAGTGGGTGCGGGTCGTGACATCCTCAAACTTACTTTATTGTCAATTACAAGTCCAAACAATCCTCGAATTCACCTTCACATCAAACCTCAAGCGCTCCAGTGCTCCAGCAGAATGATCACCCTAATTCGACGTGACGTATGTGCGAGGCTGGAGTTGCGCTCGTATAAGACAAGAACTTCAACGTTGTGGTTATCATCGAAACAATCAAGACACTTTTATTTCCTCCAAGTAATATATAAATCCTCATTACATTTATCATCAAATCCGTCAATATTTTGATTCGCATAGTTTGAGTACTATTCATTCACTTTAAGTTTATCTTATTAAGTCATCCATTTATTCATCACTATCAAATTCTAAGTATAGCATCCATCTAATAATACACATTACACGACTGTCCTTCTTCGAATCAGAGTACCCCCAAGTTATCGTACATCGATCATTGATATGCCTCAATACCATTGATGATATACATAACCTGACGATCTTTCTTTCAACGAACTCTGAGTCGTGCAAATGATGCTATCATCCAAACTGGATATAGCACAATCTCCTTGACATTCAAGATCAATTTCGATCATTATCCCTCGAGCTAGTTATATGATCAATTCGTTCAAATCCAAAGTCACATATGTTCATCTGTCTATCTTAGTCATCAGGCAACATCTTTCCAAATCATTAGAGTCATTCTCATAATTCGAATCATTTTTATGCATACTAACTTCCAATAGTGCTAACTTTTCGTTTACAATCATATCGATTCAGTGACTGAGTCGTTCATTCATTACACCTTAATTTTCCTCAATTCCATCTATTTGCTCTTTCTATCAACATTTCAAACTCAACGCAATCCTGCCAATGCGCGTCGTTCTCGTATGTTCGAATCAGCTCGTACTAACTATCTAAAGTCACGATTACTTGAATACTCTTTTAAGGCTTTGCATAGTTGTGTCTCTTGCTGATGACTCATTGGTACCCGTATCCTCAATCGATCGACATCCCCGAGGTTATCCCAAAACCACTCAGGGATGAAGTCATTTGATAAATCCTCGAAACAAATTTTGAATCACAATTGATTTCTTTGAATCTCCGTTCCACTACCAAAATTTATTGATTTAGCGACGGCCACATCCGTCGCTAAGACGACGGTAATTACTATTAGCGACCGATTGCCGACGGATATTGGCCAAAAAAATCCGTCGGCATCAGCTCGCTAATAACCTTCCGTCGCTAAGTTGTCGTCACATGACGGAATAGCGACAGATAATCGACGTCACAATACGAAGCATTAGCGACGCATTTTCGACAGACTGTCGTCCACTTCAGCTTTTAAGTATGAACTGGGTAGACAATACCGACGTAAATTTCCGTCGGTAAACCGTCGCAAAAGCGTATCAGATCGTATCATTCCGTCGCTAATCCGTCGATACCGTCGATATCAAGTGATGGATTAGCGACGGTTTTCTGACGAAAATGCCGTCGACCAGCTCCTGGAAATTCATGTCATTTCCAGCAACTTGGCGACGGATAAGTTGTCGCTTTGCCGTCGAAATATATCGACCGAATAGCGACGGATTAACCGTCGACCTTGTTCTGGAAATTCTTGTTATTTCTAGAACACGGGCGAAGGATAGGTCGTCGCTATTCCGTCGAACAATATATCATGCCGACGGATAGTCCGTCGTCCATCCGTCGCCAACTGGGAAAATTTTTCAAATATCCAGTTAGCGACGGCATAACCGTCGAAAAGTATTCGAAAACTGGTGATATCCGTCGCAAAACGGTCACAAGTCCCGTCGCTAACTGAGAATATTTTGAAAAAAATTACAGCTTTTTAGCTGTTCGTAAAAATTTGTATAAACCAAACCAATATATATGCACACCAATTATCCAACAATCACATAGACCAAATATATTATGCACACCAATTATCCAAGAATCACATACACCAAATATGCACATACGAATTTAATGCACACCAATTAACCAAGAATCATATAGACCAAACCAAATTAATATAAAATAGACATCAATTATCTGGAAGAGTAACCTAATATCCATCGTTATAATCCGATCATTGCACAAATATTCCAAAATTTTCACAAATATTCCAAAGCACATAGGAAAGAGTTGGCCAGTTACAGTAACCTAATACCAATCCTGACGACCGATCATAGCACAAATATTCCAATTTTTCACAATATTCCAAAGCACATAGGAAAGAGTTGGCCAGTTACAGTAACCTAATATCCAATCCTGACGACCGATCATAGCACAACTATTCCAAAATTTTTCACAAATATTCCAAAACACATAGGAAAATCGACTTTGGCCTCAACAAAGACCACAAGTCAGACGATGAATCCTCACAGCCAGGGATGATAGTTGCGTTGGGCATGTACCATTCTATCAGCCACTTTACATTCGAAGGCTCAATCTGGTTGAGGTCTTCTGTAGGGATAGGAGGGTCGGTCTCGATGCTACTACTCTCTGACGGTGGCTCCTCCTTAGCTTCAAGCTTGGGAGCATCTCTTCCCTGATGGTCATCGGTTCTTCCTTGACCTCGACCTTTCGTAACACCTTCTCCTTAACAGTCACCGGCTCTTGTTTGACGACGGAGACTTCCTCCGTGTCGACCTCCAAGGGTTTCTTGTCTCGACCCCTTCCTCGACTAGCAGCACCATCTCGACGAGTCCTAGAAGCCATCTTTCTGACAACAGAAATTTTCATATAGGGTAAAGAAATTTACTCAAGTTATAAAAGTTGTGACGTTGGTTTTTTGCGTTCATCATCATTAGAGGGAGCAGCACTGGAAAAGTTGTGACGTTGGTAGCATGAGAGAGTAAAAATCTGTATCACAAGACTGACAGAATTACTATGTAATCATGTACTCACTAATAACCGGATGCAACTGGAGTCGTTGGGCCTATCGTGCAGTAATTTGTGGATCCGCTGGTATAGGCCAGATGTACTTAGTATCTAGTGTATCAGATTAGTATCGGTCTATCGGTTTGGTATGACGTATCATATTGGTATTAGCCTTAACAAATTGGTATCGTCCTATATCCGATATGTACATGTATCGGCCGAATAGCTAGGATTCATATTGGTCTTATCGATTTGGTATCGGTCATATCCGATAGGTATCGGCCGTGTTGGATTAGTATAGACTATTTCGGATGTAGTATCGTGGAAGGTTTAGTAAACTGTACTTGGATTTTCTCTTTCTCGAGAGAATACCATTGCAAGAGAATCACCAGATCGTGATTGGCCAGTTACAGTAACATACATACTTCCTTTTCCATCAGGAAAGCAAGATTGAAAAGGAAGTATGTATGTTCTGTAACTGGCCATCTACGCTCTCGTGACTCTCTTGCAATGGTAATCTAGCTCTAGAAGAGAGAAATCCAAGTACAGTTGTTACTAAACCTTCCACGATACTAATCTGAAATAGTCTATACTAATCCAACACGGCCGATACCTATCGGATATGACCGATACCAAATCGATAAGGCCAATATGACTTAATGGCTATACGGCCGATACATATCGGATAGGACAATACCAATTCGCTAAGACCAATACCAACCGATACGGTCCATACCAAAATGATAGATCGATACTAATCC
>JANAVB010018928.1:2500-16387 GCA_029216955.1 Iris pallida
ATATTCCCTGATCGATGTCCTGCACTTCTTCAATATTTGACTTCACAAAGGAACATCTACTTCATTTCCATTCTATCAAATTGTCGCTTTGCGGAACTCTACGTTGAGAAGACTGTTTATGAGTAAAGCAAGCAACAAGATCACTATGCACGATTCAAGGATCACTTGCTAATTTTTGCAAAATGTAAAGAAGACCACTAGAGCACAAGCAACGCGCCGGACTTGTAAATCATATATTGATATTTTTCTAAAAGATGCTGGAAGACTAGTACGAATCACTCAAGTAAATATATATGTAATTAGACTCCTAATTAAATCATATATACTCATAACGTAACTTCCATGTACCAAATTAATAGCTAGGATTATCAAACTTAACTGGCTCTTGTGACCAGCGAAAAGAGGTATAATTTTTTTGGCTACGCGGATGATTTTGGAATCGAACTGCAGGAGAGGTGTGTGTGAGCAGCGTGCATAAAGTCTTGTACGTTGCGTTGGGTATCTGAAAAATAATAATTCAATAGCTAGTACAAAAAAATGAATTAGGACACAATCAACATTGACTTAATTGAGATGGATGTTCAAGAGCTTCAAAACAAAAAAATCCGGAACGACAAAAGTACGAGTATTTGTAAATAAAATATATTAAAAAATTCGGTCAAATATTTGAAAGGCGGAAATATTAAGGTTAGAAATTTTATATTTTAAAATATGTTGTCAATTTTGATAATTAAACAGATTTCCACCACGTTTTCTTTCCAAAATTTTCAATAATTTATAAGGAATATGTTTAAAACTACGCATGCTTAAAATGTACGTACTGATTTGAATATGTCAAAAATATGCAAGTATATTTATTTCTGAAAGATACGAAAAATTTTGCATATAATACGAATAAAAATTCGGGTGATTGCCAAGAGTCACAATGCTTAACCAACCAATATAGGCATCAATGAACACGAAGTGCTTTTGATCCTCGTAGAATCTTCTTCTGTTATTTTTTTTTTCTTTTCTTCTTGTTTGATAGCCAAAGTGCGTACTGCCTTTTGTTATCAAACATGTTCATGTCGGTGGCTACTATGACAACAATTAAATGTTGATTTTTTGTTGGATTTTGTTACTTGTGAAGCAACACCAATATGATTCAAAAATATTCTCTTTTTTAGTCCCACATTGAAAAGGAGGAAAAGTTCTCCTTTCCATATAAGTATTTTTCCTTCTTAGTGGGTAAGTGGATTTTGTAGGGGATGAGCTACATCTCATCCAACCCGCAAGCGGGTGCAAATTTTTGACGCAAGGTAATTTTCTATCTCATTTTAATCCTGGTCTTCCGTAGACCTGTTACCATGTTGTAACGTTCCTCGAATCCTAAACTCTTAATTCATGTTCTTAATTTTACTTCTTCTTATTGCATGCATTAAAAATTCTATCTAGAAATTTCCAACATTAAATACTTGTTCTTGTTATTAGAAAATATGCTCTATAGATATTCATTCGCACTTTCGGCATTCACTTGTTAATTTTTGCATTCAAAAGGCAAAAATATAAATCCGTCATTACTAAACAAAAACAAAAAATCCTACGGTAAAATCTTTAACGAAATTATCTGGAAATTGGACATGTCCAACTTTCTTCCGACAGAAATAGTTCTTGGGGTTTTTGTTGGATTTTTTTGTTTTGTTTTTTTTTAATACTAAAAGGAACCATTTTATTAAACAATAGAATGCATAGAGGTTACATCAGGGTGAGTTTCCTCAGCAAGTAACTGGCAAATAAAAAGAAAAAGTTTTTGTTGGGTATTTTTTGTTTGATTTTGATTTTGTTTTGTTTGGTTATTTATTTCCTCTTGGGTTGGTTTAATCTTTTAATTTGATTTAATATATTAGTTAATTTATCATTATGTATACTAATATAGATAATAACAAAATTTATTAGTTAATATATTAATTTGTATAATAAGTAATAATTTTTTAATATGTTATTTTTTATAATAACTAATAAATTTTGTTGTTATCCATATTAGTAAATATACAAATTAATATATACAGATAAATATACACAAAGTCTATTAGTTAATATACAATTTAGTATATACAAATTAACAAATATATTTATATACTAATATATTTATTTGTATATATTAATTTTATTATATATATCAATTTAGATATTAATTAGTTATTAATACAAATTAATTTGTACATTAATTAATATATTTTGTATATATTTATTTGTATATTAGCTAATATTGATAATAGCAAGATATATTAATTAATATATAACCTAATATATACAGATTAATATATTAACTAATAAATTTGTTATTATTCATATTAGTATAGATAATAACAAATTAACTAGTATATTAAAATAAAGAAAGAACCAAACTAAAAGATTAAACTTATAAACCAAACTAAAAGAACCAAAGCAAATCAAAAAAATTCCGCTAAGTCCCTCCCGCGAAAAATTTATTCATTTCATTTTTTTTTCGAACTTTTTATTTTTTAGCCAATTTAGTTAAAATATTTATCGTAGGAACAATTTTTTGATAATTAAACTACAAAGAAGCTTGAAAACAGTTAAAATGAGCTGTGTAACTTTTTAAGCCGTATATATAGTCTCACCTAATTAAAAACACAAAAATAAAAAGGGAAGATTTATGAAATGCCCAAAAACTAAAAAAGTTTTATGTAAAACCCACCGCTAAAAAAACTTTCATCGCGTGCCCAGAATTAGAGAAACTTATCCAAAGCGGGTTCCAAATGACCCTTTTGCCCTTCCTTTTAATTTTTTGGAAACACCCACAAAACTGCTCTTAAAAAAACGTTTCAATACTCCATCTTCTTCCATACGCTGCTCACTTTCGAATCTAGGTTTTCTCCTCAAAAATCTTCAAAAACTCGTCGAAAAATTTCGGAAAGACCGGGACGAACGACAAAAGTGCTAGAACGGAGGTCCAAACATCATTTTTTTGCGAATCTAAAATTTCGGAAGGCCGTCTAACAGTAAAACTGTTACTTTCAGTCTCCTCGACGATACGCTCATTTTGCGACAAACGGGACCTCGTTTCGACCTCCCAGTCAAAAGTTATGGCCCTCCAAAGTTTCAGCTAACCATAAAATGCAGGAGAATGGCATTCTCCGTCTTAATTTACACGGAGAATGACCATTCTCCGTCTTAATTAGGACGGAGAATGACATTCTCCGTCTTAATTTACACGGAGAATGGTCATTCCAGTGTTAAAACGCAGGAGGAATGACCATTCTCCGTGTTAGAAACACGGAGAATGCCATTCTCCGTGTTAAATGAAACGGAGAATGTCATTCTCCGTGTTAATAAAACGGAGAATGACATTCTCCGTCCTAATTAAGACGGAGAATGGCCATTCTCCGTGCTAAATTAAACGGAGAATGACCATTCTCCGTCTTAATTAGGACGGAGAATGACCATTCTCCGTCTTAATTAGGACGGAGAATGCCATTCTCCGTGTAATTTATCACGGAGAATGGTCATTCTAGTGTTAAAACGCAGGAGAATGACCATTCTCTGTGTTAGAAACACGGAGAATGCCATTCTCCGTGTTAATTAGGACGGAGAATGCCATTCTCCGTCTTAAATAAAACGGAGAATGCCATTCTCCGTCCTAATTAAGACGGAGAATGACATTCTCGGTCCTAATTAAGACGGAAACGGAGAATGTCATTCTCCGTGTTAATTAGGACGGAGAATGGCATTCTCCGTCCTAATTAAGACGGAGAATGCCATTCTCCGTCCTAATTAAGACGGAGAATGGTCATTTCCAGTGTTAAAACGTGTAATTTAGTTTTTTTCAGGAATAAAGAGTTTCGTTCTTCTTTCAAAGCGATGATAATTCTTATGGAAAAGAAGAAGAAAGATCTTCTCTCCACAATTGAAGATCTGAGTTCAAATGTCTCCACGATGAAGATGATGATGATGGTGATGATGATGACGAGCGATGATCTGAGTTCGACTGAAGAAAAACACACCGAACTACGAACGATCTTTGCGATCTCTGCTGAATATGAGAGCAATGGAATTCAGATTTCCCGTGAAGAAGAAGAAGACGAAAATCGCAATCCAGATATGAGTTTTTTGAATTCAAATACATATAGATGACCAATTCGCGCGGAGGGGTAGTTTCGGTATTATAAAAATAGCAGTTTCTAGCGGGTGGCATCTAAAAGGGAATCTTGGAATATTTAACGTGAAAATACTTAATTCTGGGTATTTCATAAAACTTATCCAGCGGGTGGGCATTTCATAAAAGCCCACCCCGAAATTGGGTTTCTCAGCAATTTCCAGAAATAAAAAATGGTAACTAATTATTTAACAACATAATATTATTTAACTATAATTAAACACCTCTAACTCATGTGTTTAAAGGTAGGAGGCATTCTCTCTTATTGAGTGGTTCGAGGCAGTGATATATATAACAAATTATAATTAAAATTATTTTATCAATGCATTTTGTTACATGCGTGCAATGCACGTGTTATTAAGTATCATTAAAGGTTTAAAGTCCAACAAATACAGAAAAACACATGATAAGGTTATAAGATTCTTTTAAATTTATTATACATTTAGGAAATATTACTTAAAAATGTGAAAATTTTCTAGCTGATTGGTTATATATATATATTTGGAACCAGGTAAATTGTTTCTGGAATCGTTTCCACTGGAATTCGAACTCCTGACCACTCTGGTCGCATGCATCTCTCTAACCACTAGCTAGAGGTCATTTGCTAAAGAATATCTATATATATATATATATAATATTATTATAAATATATATATATATATTATAAAAACAACAAGGTTTTTGAATCTTAGGGCTGACTGTGCCAAGATAAAGAGTGGTTGGATTTAATCTTGGTGAATCAACGGTTTGGGGGTTTTATGGGGGAAGAGCATTATTGGGAGTGGAGTTTTATGGGAAGAGCATTATTGGGAGTGGAGTTTTATGGGGAATCCAAAGATGGAGATTTAATAGTTTGATGGTTGGGATTTAAAATTGGGGGTCCAAGATTATGATAATAAACTAAAACAAACATATACATAATTGGGGGTCCAAAGAATCAAATTAACATTAACATTAAAAAAAACTAAATAATTGCAACAAAAAAAAACTAAATATGCCCCAGGAAAACCGACGGACAACGAACCGTGGAGGCACAAAAAAGCTCGGACTCCAAGAAAGTTCATTCCCGAACTTCTCCTCCGCACAGAACTTTTCCATTCACCCCCCTCACCAAACGAACAGCTTCCTCTCCTGGGGAATCGTCGCACTGCTCCTCTCTGCCGCCTCATCTGCCCAATTGGTAACCCTGCCCGCATTGGGGATCCCGCGCTCACAGCTTCCTCTCCTCTCCTCTACGCAGGATGCCCATCTTAAACCCTCACGCAAGAAGAACGAGCTCCAGCGTCATCGGCGTGCTCCTCGGCTCTTCCTTCAAAGGAACCGTCGACGTCACCACAGCTACGCCGGTCCGCCCTCTCCCTTTCAATTCCTCATCTCAGATCTAGGTTCTTCTCTGATTTGGAGGAAGCTACGATGATGAATTCTCACATTGCATGTTTATTTTCTTCAATGTATCTCTGTCTTCCTTTTTTTTATGTTGAAATTTGAGATTTTTAGTAGAAATTAGGCTGTAATTTCTTCTTATCAAGTTTACATGACACAGAACGAGCACTTTGTTTATTTATGTCACGATTTTTTTTGTTTTCGAGTAATGATTCGAAAAAGAAGGCTAACTTTTTGCGTGTGAAGAAAACATAGGTTCAAAGTTTCCATCTCCTTGCCTTTAGTCCCATGTCCTGATTATTCGTCTCTCCTCTTGATCTTAATCCGTTGGGAAACCATTGCTGAAAAGATATGGAACAGAGGAAGAGAGATGACATTCGAAATGTTGCAAGGACGCTCTCTGGAGCGATCATTGACGTAGAAAATTAGCAAGTGTAATTATGATGGATAGAGCATAGATCAGAATTTAGTAAAGGACAGTGGAGGGAACAGTATACCTGTGTGGTTTCTGGCCATTAGTTTATAGGAATCATGCAAGTTATTGAATCTAACAGCCCCCATTGCCTATGTTCCCATGTCCCAATTAAAATTTTTGATCTTTGGACTGAACTTTGGAGCGTGTAGACAGATCTTTGAAATTTTTGATGCATTTCACTCTGTTAATTATAAATGGGTTCTGATTGGTTTTTGTTTAGATCAACAGAAAATTGGTTCTTTTGTAGAGAAAAGAACCAAATTTTTGTTCTTTTTGGTCTGATTATTGCTGGTTTCCATAATTTTCGTGTGAATTTTAGTGGGTTTTGAGAAAAGAAATAACCAAACTTTTGGTTTCTTTGGTAACTTTTGTATTTGGACCAAAAGGAAGTTGGGTGGGGGGGTATTGAGAAAGATCAAACTTTTGACTCTGTCTGGTATTCCAAGGTTTTTTTTGACTCTGTCTGGACATGACAATCAAGAGTTGGGACTGATAAGCTACTGTTTGTCATTGTATGCATAGTTTGAACAGACTCCACTATTGCCAAAGGTTCAGAATATCGGTATCGGACCCTTCCTATGAGTATCGGACAGCATAATCGGCAGTTTCGGATCGGAATATTCAAATTTTTGGTATCGAAAGCAAATAATTATTAAAATTTTAGATTTTTTTTTATATTTAGGCATAATTTGAAGTATATATGTGTTGTTTCGTAGTAGCTTTGAAATTGAAAAAAAAATAAGAGTCACCTTTTGCTGACTGCCATAAATAAATATCTTCCTTTACATTCTTTATAACCATTATTCTTTTACATCCTTAATGATTGGTCATTTTTGGTTCAATTTTCTCTATCGAATTGACTAGGAAGAGATACCCAACGTCGGTCCGTCAATATCTGTTAATATTGGTATCGGTCGTATCGATACGGGCCGTATCGTATCTGTTTCGGTCATTACTGTAAACTATGGTTGTCGGATATACAATTTATTATCGTCTTGCTGCAAGTGAAGTTGTGACCAAATTAACATTATAGCATATTACCTTGGCAATAACAAAAACATATCATAGGTAGGTAGAAAACATACAGTTGCAGTTGTCTCCAAACTCCAAGCTTTTTTAAATGGGTTCTGATTGGTTTTTGTTTAGATCAACAGAAAATTGGTTCTTTTGTAGAGAAAAGAACCAAATTTTGGTTCTTTTTGGTCTGATTATTGCTGGTTTCCATAATTTTCGTGTGAATTTTAGTGGGTTTTGAGAAAGAAAGAACCAAACTTTTGGTTTTCTTTGGTAACTTTTGTATTTGGACCAAAAGGAAGCTACTGGCCATGGGTGGGGGTGGGTATTGAGAAAAGATCAAACTTTTGACTCTGTCTGGTATTCTTTCTGGGTCTTGGTTGGAGTAAACCTAGAAAAGTTTGATTTTTGGTGGATAATTGTACTAGGAATGATTTGTATCAAAGTATCAATATAATAATCTGTTGGATAGTCCAATTTTTTATTTTCCTTTAGAGCGATCCTTATTTGAATAGTATGATTATTTAACCCCTGGGCTTCTTCATCTCAACTCCTGAACTCATGGAGTTTTGGTGTTAATGTCATGGAGATGGAGTTCAATATGGTATCTATCAGGGACACCAAGTAGAAACCTCTAGGGTTTCTTCTCCGATTTGGAGGAAGCTACGATGATGAATTCTCACATCGCAGAACTCATGGAGTTTTGGTGTTAATGTCATGGAGATGGAGTTCAAATATGGTATCTATCAGGGACACCAAGTAGAAACCTCTAGGGTTTCTTCTCCGATTTGGAGGAAGCTACGATGATGAATTCTCACATCGCATGTTTCTTTTCTTCAATGTATCTCAGGCTTCCTTTTTTATGTCAAAATTTGAGATTTTTAGTAGAAATTAGGCTGTAATTTCTTCTTTATCAAGTTTACATGTACACAGAACGAGCACTTTGTTTATTATTGTCACGATTTTTTTTTGTTTTCGAGTAATGATTCGAAAAAAGAAGGCTAACTTTTTTGCGTGTGAAGAAAACATAGGTTCAAAGGTTTCCATCTCCTTGCCTTTAGTCCCATGTCCATGATTATTCGTCTCTCCTCTTGATCTTAATCCGTTGGGAAACCATCGCTGAAAAGATATGGAACAGAGGAAGAGAGATGGACATTCGAAATGTTGCAAGGACGCTCTCTGGAGCGATCATTGACAGTAGAAAATTAGCAAGTGTAATTATGATGGATAGAGCATAGATCAGAATTTAGTAAAGGACAGTGGAGGGAACAGTATCCCTGTGTGGTTTCTGGCCATTAGTATTTATAGGAATCATGCAAGTTATTGAATCTAACAGCCCCCAGGCCTATGTTCCCATGTCCCAATTGAAAATTTTGATCTTTGGACTGAACTTTGGAGCGTGTAGAGATCTTTGGAATTTTTGATGCATTTTACTCTGTTAATTTTTTTTTGGTATCATATTAAATCTGAAATGATCAAAGGTGTCGTTTTTTTTGGTCGTTTCGCTTTCAGTTTGGTTCTAAGAATGTTATACATTGATGTTGTTTTTGATACAAGTTGCACATTATGTTTCTCAGCGGTTTGATGCATTAGTTTGATGCATCGCTTTCAGTTTTGGTCGTTTCGTTTTTTTGGTCGTTTCGCTTTCAGTTTGATGCATTAGGGTTTAGTAGTATAGCATGAAGTTCTTTACCTTTCTTAAAATATAGCAGTTCTGGTGTCTATCCACACATAACCCGCACATAAGAAAGACATTGTTCCCTCCTCAGATACTTGAAAACGATGGCCTGAGGACAAAAACGTTGTTCTCTTATCGATTTCGACCTGTGCTCGAATCGATTTCTGCTTTTGTATATCTTCATCAGTTTTCAATGCTTTTTAGGATGATCGGTCTAGGGTCTCAAATATCCCCATCATACTTTTTTTCCAAGGTCTTGAATTTCCATTTCAGTGGAATTATTTTTTCTCATAATTTTAACATTTATTTTAAATGATTTAGTTGGACGTTGGTATTACTTGAAGAGCCTATCGATTTTTTCGAGTCGCACAAAGATGCTACCGGTATGGAATTTGTTAATAGACTTCAATGAATTCTATACTTCATTTATCATTATTAACCAACTTTATATACACACACTCTAGACATCTGCTGATAGTTACATATCGAAAAGGCAATTAGCTCAACGCAAAAGGAGAGAACGTGAACAATCACAGAGAAATGTAGCTCAATATGATGAAGGCTCTACCTCACGTAATGTTACGATTTCTGAACAAGATGTTAATCCAACTATCAGGTGATCATCCACTTGATTGTACATATGGTCTAATCTAATCTACTTTAATTTAATTATATTTCAGTTTTGGTTTCATTTGGATAGGTCTTTAGCTCAGTTTAGAAGGCAAGAACGCGAACGTGAACAAATAACCATATCTCGGTATATGACTCCTACTAGCATACTTGATGTACCTCGGATAACACCTACACCGTCCACTTCTCCAGTGACACCTGGTTTACCAACTTCTCGAGTTGAACGAGAATATGAGGGCGCAGCTAACGTAGACGGATAGAACAAGATCAAGAAACACATCATGTAACACCTGGTTTGTCAACTTCTCGAGTTGAACAAGAAGATGGATCAGCCTCGCAATTAATATGCAGGCGTGTTCAACATAGAGTTGGTCCACCAACACAGCTGGAGTCTGATCGACATTATCTTGGATTAATGAATATCGCATGCTCTCATTGCTCAGCTTTACATTGGTTGGATGAACAATTGTCGAATTCAACTTTAACAACACATCGATTTGGAACTTGCTGTTTACAAGGAAAAATAAAACTAGGGGCACTTATCGAACCCCCTCCAACACTTCGAGATTTATATGATGGTGATAGTGTGCAATCAAAATCATTTCGACAATATACTCGAGAGTATAATGCGGCTAATGCATTTACCAGTCTTGGCGCTTCCCTTGACGAAGATTGATTGCTGGAAGAGGTCCGACATCATTTACAATTCATGGGGAATTACGTCATCGAACTGGCTCGCTTCTGCCACAACACAACCAAAATCCAAGTTATTGTCAACTATACATTTATGATCCGGCTGCTGCTACAGAGCTACGGAGTAATAGAAACCCTCATTTGAGAAGAGATGTCTTACAGATTATTCAAGATTGTTTATTACACGTAAATCCATTCATCAATCTGTACCAGCAAGCTTACACTATTTTAACTCAAGGGGATTTAGCTGGTCAAGATCTCCCGTATATCTGCACTATAGTGCAAACAAGGATATACGACGGTATAATCTACCAACTGTAGATGAAATTGCAATTATTTTACCTGGGGATGGCCATCGACCTTCTGGTATGAGAGATTGTTTTACATCTACGTGGAAATAATCAACTAATGCAAATCAACGAGGCTCATCCTGCATATTTGCCATTGCATTATGTATTATTATTTCCACATGGTCAACTTGGATGGGAACCTGATTTGAAGCAATGGGATCCTTTGCTAAAACAATTCTCACATAGACGCCTTACATTATGTGAGTATTATTGCTACCGTCTATTTGAAAGACATACAGAGTATTCTTCAATTTTGAGAGCAGGAAAGTTGTTTCAAGAGTTCATAGTTGATGCTTGGGCACAAACTGAGCAAAATCGTTTGACATACATCAAACTTAATCAGCAGAAACTTCGTTCAGAACTATATCAGGGCCTTACAGATATTGATGCATATGTCAGTGGCGATCAGATTGGACAGCGCATGATACTTCCATCATCTTTCACTGGTAGTGCACGTCACATGTTTGAAATCTTTCAAGACTCGATGGCTATCACACGGTATAACAAGCATCCAGATATATTCTTACAATGACCGCAAATCCAAAGTGGCCTGAAATAATTTCAGCTCTGCTGCCCAATCAAAATGCTATCGATCGACCTGATTTAGTTGCACGTGTTTTGAGTTAAAAAGAAAGGCTTTAATGAAGGAGATTGATGTCAATAATGTATTTGGTAGGAAAGTAGCACACGTCTTTACAATTGAATTTCAGAAACGCGGGCTTCCACATATGCATGCTCTTTTTTTTCTTTGTGGTCCAGATAAGATCCACACATGTGATCAAGTGGATAAGATTGTTTCTGCTGAATTTCCCGATCCTACTCAGTGTCCTGCATTATTTGAAACCGTTATAAAATGTATGGTGCATGGACCATGTGGTGCTCGAAACCCAAATGCGTCATGTATGGAGAATGGTAAATGCACTAAGAGATATCCGAGAATTTACGTAGATTCAACAACCATGGATCGTGACGGCTATCCTATATATCGTCGTCGTAATGTCGGACAAATCTACACTGTAAGAGGGCATCAGGTTGATAATCGAGATGTTGTTCCATACAATATGTATCTCCCTACGCTTTAACTGTCATATTAACGTCGAAGTCTGTGCCGGAATAAGATGTGTCAAGTACATTCATAAATATATTTATAAAGGCCATGATCGAACCACAATGGTACTGGGGGCAGTAGATGAGATCCAACAATACCTTGATGCAAGATATATTGGACCGCCAGAGGCAGCTTGGCGAATATTTGAGCATCCTTTACATCAGGAGATTCCGTCAGTACAAAGACTGGTCCTTCATTTACCAGGTCAACACCGTGTTACTTTTGATCCAGATGAAGATCCTGCTACAATAAGGGCTAGAGCTGATAATGAGAAGACAACTTTGACTGAATTTTTTACATGTTGTGCTTTACATGAGTCAGCACATGATCTTACTTACCAGGAGTTCCCCCAGAAGTTTGTGTGGAATAGATCCACAAAGGTATGGACTCCAAGAATATCGGGATATGCGATTGGCAGAATGTATTTTGCATCTCCTAACTCTGGTGAGCGCTTCTATCTGCGACTGTTACTTACAGTTGTTAAAGGACCAACATCATGGAAATATTTACGCACATTCAATGACGTAGAATACTCTACATTCAAAGCAACGTGTGTTGCAAGAGGTCTGCTTGAAGATGATTCAGAATGGAAACAATGCCTTGACGAGGCTTCAATTATGAAAACGGGATATCAATTAAGAAGATTGTTTTGTATTGTCCTAATCGAATGTTCACCGATCGATCCACTTGCATTGTGGAATCAATTCTCAGTTCATATTTGTGATGATCTTCAACATAAAATTCCTACTTTGTTCGCCATTTCTACTCCAACTCAATGTCAAATTGAAGATTATGGCTTATTCCTTATCAATGAATTGCTTCAGGAATCTGGTAAGTGTCTAGCTGACTTTCCGCCGATGCCACTTCCTACACAAGATTGGAATGCAATTGTTGGCAATAGACTGTTGCATGAACATCAGGAACTCATAAATGCAGCTAAACAAGTGGATGCACAGAAGGATGTGGATTGCCTAAACCATGCACAACGTAGTGCTTATTCGGCAATTACTTCTTCCATTTTCGAGAATAAAGGAACTACATTTTTTCTGAGTGGTGGTGCCGGTACTGGAAAAACTTTTTTATATAATGCAATAGCAACAAAGTTGCGTAGTCTTGAAAATATAGTCATCACTGTCGCATCTTCTGGTATTGCATCGTTGCTACTTATTGGAGGTCGCACTGCACACTCAACATTTCGTATTCCGCTAGACGTGCGTGATAATTCACTTTGTAATTTTAGTAAGCAATCTATACATGCACAATTATTCAGAAAAGCAAAGTTGATAATATGGGATGAAGTTCCGATGCAACATCGCCATTGTGTTGAGTCAGTAGATCGAACGTTGCGGGATATTTGTGATAACGACAGAGCATTTGGTGGTATTACGGTTGTTCTTGGTGGAGATTTTCGACAAATATTGCCAGTCATACCAAAGGGGGTTCGCGAAGAAATTGTTGGAGCCTCATTGAGACGATCTGCATTGTGGTGTTCTATTCAAGTTTTGATATTGGATAAGAATATGCGGCTGGCTAACTCTTCTATTGAAAATACAAATTATGCAAAATTTATTTTGGAGGTATTTATAAGTATTATCTTTATCACCATTTTAGAATTATACCATTTTAGAATTATGGACCTTTAACTTAGGTAATTTCTATTCATGTAATAGGTCGGCACAAATCCTACAGAAGTCGTAGAGCTTCCCTCCCATATATTCAGATGTAATGATTTAAAAGAGTTAGTACTAAGAATTTATCCACAGCTAGATGTTGAGGGCATGGTGACTCCGGCGTACCTGACTGAACGAATAATTCTTTCCGCACGGAATGATGATGTTAATTTAATAAATACTGTTGCTTTACAAATATATCCTGGAGAACAGATTACGTATTTAGCTGCAGACAACTGGCTGAAACTGAAGAAACTGATCCTGCAATTATAAATCGTTATCCTGCCGAGTACATAAACTCTTTGGATCCTCCTGGGCTACCAAGTTTAAACTTGACCTTAAGGTTGGTTGTCCAATTATTTTGATTCGTAATATTGCACCTAAAGATGGCCTCTGCAATGGCACTCTGTCACGCCCAGTACCGAAATACGGAGACGGACTAGGCCAGCTACTCCATATGAGGTACGTAACGTCATACGGCGATCGTGGCTGTCGAGAGACTAGGGGGTACATGCTACAATCAGTCTCCTATGGTCCCACAGAGTTCTATGTCTCAATCACTCAAACCAACATCAGCAATTAAATAACATTAAAGATAAGCAGTAAGGCGTCCCGACGCTTCATCAAAATGGTCATGAGAGACTAGCTTTTAATTTAGCTATCTCAGAGAGTCAGAGTACAAATTATACACAGCTGCAGTCTGTTTATTACAATGATGTACTGACAC
>JANAVB010018929.1:0-46185 GCA_029216955.1 Iris pallida
CTACTGCAGGAGCAGTAGCAGCTACTGCAGGAGCAGCAACAGCAGCAAAGTGCAGGAGCAGCAGCAGAGTAGCACAAGCATTAGCATCAGCAGTAGCTCCCAAGCCCCCTATATACCCCCCCTATATATATATATATATATATATATATATATATATATGTGTGTGTGTGTGTGTGTGTGTGTGTGTGTGTATATATAGATAGATGGTTAAATAGTTAGATAGAGGTATTTAGGAATAGAAGAAGAATTAGAATAAGAAGAATGAGAAGAAGATTAAGAAGAAGAATTAGAATAAGAAGAACAAGGAAAAGAATGAGAATAAGGAAAAGGATAAGAAGAAGTAGAAGAATGAGAGTAAGGATAAGAAATAGAATAAAGAAGAGAAGGGAAGGAAAAGAAGTAGGAAAGAGGAGTGATGTAGTAGTAGTGTAGGATACGGGGAAGGGAAAGTAGGAAATCAATTTAGAGGAGATTGAGTTAGAGGGTGAAATTTAGCTCAGAGTGTCGGAACGAGTTGAAACTTGGAGGAGACCTAGATTACGTGAATTAGATTTTGTGGGTAGGCTCCTGAGTTGAAATCGGGATTTCATGTGGGTGTAGGGCGATGGTATCGCACCGTACCATTGCGTATCTTGAGATATTCAAGATAATCGGCAATAGGCCATAAGATGGACTGGATGTCCACTCTACCTAGGAAGCTTGGTAGATAATGAACGTATAGGCTAGTATCCTACTACCCTAGGAAGCACGGGTCGAAATACCAAGCGTAGGTAGGCTAACTTGGTATTTGCCTAGGTTAGAAATTTACCTTTGTAAAGGGTAAATTAAGATATTGGCCTACGTCCAAGATACGGGTTTCGGAGTCCAAGATGGACTCGGATATGGGTTGTAAGGGTTGGTAATGATTAGAAATAGTCGCCTAAACCTAGTCTTGACCTTGGTTGACCACGGTTGACTTTTTAGACCAAAAGTCAACTATGGGTCAACACTTTACCCAATTTAGCCCCAAATTCCATTAGACTTGAACAGTTGACCAAAAGTAAACTGTTAGTCACCATTGACCTAGGGTTGACCTAGAGTTGACCAGAGTTGACCCGTTGACCAAAAGTCAACTGTAAGTCAACTTTCGACCTAGTTTGATACGGGTTGACTTCCAATATTCTCCTATGACCAAGTTTGACCTAACTAGACTTGTCTTGACCTAGAATGACTTAATAGAATTTAAATTGATTTGACCTTACTTCCTAAACATAGTATTGATACGTCTTGTTCTCTATAGGTTCTCGAGACGCTGCATTGGATCCAGTTAACATATTTTATCATATCACAGGCGAGTACATTCTCTGATAACTTTTTTCCAATTTATGATAACTGTTATGATTCATGTACTTAGTGTAGATATGCTTATTCCTGACACATGGTTCTCACAGATTGGTATTCCTGGATCTCGACGAGAGATGTTTCTCCTTCTTAGGTTGGGATGTATTTTGCAAGCTCCCTTGTAGCTCTTGCATAATATATGGTCACTGATTCTAGAGAAGACTTGCTCCCTTCTCATTAGAATCCCGTGCAGTGACGTGTCCTATTTGGATCCATTCTACCAGTTGGGGGTAGGAGGAGTAGTAGCGTATGCCTGTGATCAGATCCATCCCGCATTTCCGAACAGTGTTAGTCATATACCGCACTTATGACTAGCCAGGCCAGTTCTTACAGGTACCCAAGTCGATCACAAGTTGAAACTGCTACTCACACACATTGGATATATGGCTTACCTTGATTTGTGTACATATCATGATTCAGTTCTACTTTCCTGTTCTAGCTCTAGCTCTACAGCTTACCATGCCATGATATATATATGTACACTCCATAATTTCATTGTATATGCTCTATTTACAGTCTTATAGCTTTTATTCTATCTTGAGATTTGTTATGAGATATATGTACTCGTTCTATCTTGACCGGATATGTTGAAAATATTACAGATGCAGATGAGGACTATTATTGCACTTACTACGGTCACCGGACGTAGTGGGTTTAGAGGCAGATACCCTAGATCCGCAGGGTGCAGTATCGCAGGGCGAGATACCGCCTATCCTATAGATAGAGTAGGTTTTTGTACTGGACCTTGTCTCCAGTCACTCTTGGGACTGTTATTATTTTGGCTTGTATTAGAGACTTTGGACTTAGACTTGTATATTCTTTGTGTTTGGACTTGACAGGTTATATTTTATTGTCGTGTTGTCTTTATCTTTCAGTATTTACTTTATCATCTTAGAGTTGTGATTGAGCACTCATATATTATCATTGCTTGTCCTCCGTTCGGAGTTGACCATATTCTCGACAGGTTTTTGATATTATATAAACTGTTGTTAGAGTAGTAAACCTACAGCGTTCCACGCCGTTTTTACGGTGTTGGCTGGGCGTTGTTACGCACACGTGCCCTTACAGCGGGTGCAGGTCATGACAACATGTGACTCACAACACGTGGAAAAGCAAGTGTCAAGGCCGTATGAGATATACCAATACCTCATCATTAATGGGAGGTCACTCGACTAAGTCAATACAAGAGAAATAAATAAAGCGAGAAAAACGACCGATAGAGTCGCTTGCACCCAAGTGTGACTTGGACGCACAGTTTAAATATCAAGAAATAAGAAATGTTGAAAATAACAACTGAAAATAAGAATATAATAATCACAGAGTAAAGTGGCAAGGTATCTTGCCTGATGGTGCAAAGTGGCAAGTCCTGAAAATTACAATGTCAGCAAAAAAATGTCACAATCTCCAAACAACTCCGGACGCTGAAACAAACATCAAAATCACTCGGTGTAAAAGATATACCTAGAAAACGACTGTCCAAAAGTCTAATTTTAGAATATGGGCAAAATCATAATTTTCGGTCAAAACGATGTCCGTCGTTGGACTCGCTTTGCACCGAAATGCGTGCCAAAGTCTATGGTGTCTAAAGTCGTCAAACTACATGTCTACGGATTCAGTTTGATGAGAGGAACTCAATGGTATGTCCAGTTTTGGATTCCGATGAGCCGCGTACAAAATTACCCGTTTGAGTGGGTCGTAGGCTCGTCAAAAAGGGTTCTGATTCGACCTTCTCAGAATTGAACCAAACTTGGCACACAGGACCAAAATTTCGATCCGGACCTGTTGGCGCAAGTTTCGTCTCTGTAATGCCGATATCTCGAATTACGTATTTAGAATACGTGTACGTATTTCGCCCTGTATTGCATGTCTCCTTGCTTGATTCATTTTTAGCATTTCATTAATTGGTTTATCTTGGTTCGGTTCGGTTTGTTTGGCTTGGTTCGGTTTTGCTTGATTTTATGTGAACCAAACCACTCCCACCTACCACCACTCCTACCATAAATATCAATCCCACTCTCTCTCTTCCATTATTACTCATTACTCATTTCTTCTTCTCCATCTTTACTCTTCACCTACTAGAGAGAGAGGGAGAGCTTAGGCAAGTGCATCTTGCTTCATGGAGGAAGTCCATTTTTTTATTGTTCCATTGTCTTTCTCATGTGTTTCTAACCCACTTTAGTACTTAGCATTTTTCATTTCTATGGTTAAATTCTCATAGATCTAATTTTGTGGTATGTTCGATTTTTATAAATTTTGATCTATCAAGCTTACATATTTCTACTAGTTGATGGTTCCATATTGTAGAGAATTTTGTTCTACCCCATTTTGACTTATGGAAGTTCGAATTTGGGCCTGGAATGAAGGATTTGTGGAGCTTTGAAGCCATGGATTTCATAATTTTTTCTCTCGGACAAGTGGGAAAGATACACAGTACTTGACCGCATGGATTTTCATGTGGCAAGTTTTTCCTCAGCCGCATATGGCTATTCCTAAATGAGCCGCATGGCTTTATATGAAAGTGTATTATTTAATCTCTTTTACAATCGTTGGCCGCACCTTAGCATTTAATGCATGTGTATGTGAACAAGGTTGCATCAGCACATGGGAGCAAGGCTTAGGCATAGCATTAAATGCTTGGCCACGTTAGCATGGCTTAGCAGTTAATGCTCGCGTCACTTAGCTGCAGTGGCAAGCTGCTTGGGCTTATTTAATAGATATTGGCCGCATGTAGCAATTCTTATGCCAGGCCGCATAAGAATGCTTGGCCAGCACTTTGCTGTATTATGTTAATGCAAGCATTGCATGCTTGATGTAGCCGCATATGCATACCAGGTGTTAATGCATGCATTCTATTTATGAATTTCTTTAATGCATTTGCATTAATCCATTTCGTTAATACATTTCCCTAGTGAGCCGCATATGGTTTAGAAATTTTCTAATGCATCCCATAATGCATTTTTATGCATTTGCTTTAATGACCTTGTTGAAGCATTTCCTGGAAAGGCCAGCCGCATGTAATTTTTTTTATGCATTATAATAATGCATATTTAATGCATTCTAATCAATACATATTTAATGCATTCTAATCCATGGAATGAGCCGCATAAACATTCAGGAGAATGCATTACTTTAATGCATTCTTGAATGCAAATTTTTATGCATTATTAATATATTCCTGAAGCCAGCCGCATATGCTTTGCCATGCAACATATTTTATATGCCTTGTCAGGATGCATATCTTAATATTTTAATGTGCCTTGCCATGTTACATATTTTATATGCTTTGCATTATTAAATGCTTGCATGCACATATTTAAACTGGCACTTACAACGTGGGCTTGTATGCTTATATACAGTACTTGGCCGCATGGCCATATATATAATATGTGTATGACCAATAATTCTTGACCGCATGGCCTCAGTACTTGAGTGGCCACGTGACCTTTTCTTTTGCTTGAGTGGAATCTTGCATTTATTGCGGGTTCCTCTCTCCTTGTATTTTTGTTGCATGAATAATTCATGCTGGCCGCATGGCCCCTCTTCAGTTATTTTTCTGTCCGCATAAGCTTTGGCTGGCTGCATGGGTGGCCTTCCACTCTCTTTGGCCGCATGTATGTTCTCCTACTTTTGGGCCACCTGGGGTCCACTTTGATTGTTTAAATGTTTATTTGCTTGAATTGTGGTCAGAATTTCTTCCCACTCCCAAAATGAAAGTTGTAGAGTTTCTCCTTAGCTTCAAGAATATATATATATTATTATATTATTATTTAATTGCACAAGTTTCTTCCCTCCTTGATAAATGACATGACTTGACAGTAACCCGCCGTGGTGCACTCCTGACAAGATAACTTGATCTAACAATTTGACATGATAACTTGACATGATGATTCTTGATAGTGGCCTGCCGTGGCGCACTCTTGACATGACAAAACCTGACATGATATATCTCGAATGCTGTTGCGACGGCTAACACGACTTGACAAGATTGAATAACCTGAACACCGTGGATGATTGTGCTTGTACAAATGAACCCGTCTTGTCTTGCATCATGTCTAGGACGGGGATCCCTGAGTACCACGGTCAGGGATACCCACTGAATTCGACTAAGGCTAACAACTAGAATAATCCAGTAGTCATGAAGAGATTTTCCCAGCTACAGGCAATCCCGTTATCTAGACGCCCCACTTGGGATCTGTAGCCTGCCGACGAGTAGGGCACATTTCCAGCATGCTGTCATGTGTTGCACCCTTATTGTACTAATATTCGACCTGGATAACCTGGATGGTCTGCAGGGCTTGTGGCTGTGGAATAATCTTACTGCATCTTGCTAGTAACTAGGCCTGTGATAACCCTAGTTAGTTAAAGTATCAAGCCGTACTTATTGCTTGGCCGTGAAATATTGGATGGAGTTTACCAGTCTATTCTTGTCTTGATTCTGTACGAGATTGTTACATGTCCTGATTCTTATTTATCTTGCCGATAAATGGTAGGAGAAACCAAGTTCTGTTCAGACGAAGGGTTATAACCCCGGTCCTTGTTTGGTTTACGGGTTGTAACCTGGCTATCTGAATAGTCCCATGGTTATCTCACCGTATATCCCCTGCCATGATTTTCTTTAATTACTGTCTTTTATTATATATTATTATTCTTGTGCTAATTGCTGGTTTTAGTTCCTAAGTGAAGCCTCTTTTGTGGTACTTGCTCTTTCTGGGGTCTGACCCAGCTAGTTTTGTATGGCCAGATACCGGAGCAGTACCAGAGGATCTACCGACCTTCCAGCCACATGGTGACCACTAGACGGAATCCTTGCAACGAGTGGGTTATTTTTGGCTCTCCCACTCTATTGTAAAATTATTTTTTTGAGGCGTTTAGCCGCCGAGCAAGTGTTAGCTCCTGTACATTTTTACTTACTGTCTGCCTACAGGCTGTAACATGATTGGCAACCTAGGGTTGATCATGTATGACTAAACTCTTGCTAGTCTTCACATTTTGTAACGACTAGCTTCATGATCAGCTGAATATGTAATGTTTGGGACGCCTTCTATTGTATATTTGGTAATCTTACATCTTGTAATATTTACTTATTTGCTTGTGATTGAGACACTAGGCTTGTTTTTGACCATAAGAGACTGATGGCTTGTAGATAAACCCTCATATATCTAGACAGCCGTGACCGTATAGTGGAGTGGATTCCATTTCATTATACGTAGCTGGCTATATCTGCCTCCGCTCTCCGGTATTCCGGTTCTGGGGTGTGACATGGTTTAAGTGGTGGCCCATGCAGTTCTTGTACATCAAGATATGCGAGGGTTTACCGAATAGATGTCTCAATCAGTACTCGTCCTTGATCTCTACTCGTATCCTCTTGATCCCTGAATCTTGATCTGATCACATGCTTGTATCGTTGATCTGTGTCACGACCCGCACCCACTGTGAGGGTACGAGAACGTAATAACGCCCAGCCTACGCCGCAGTGTCGGCAGTAGAGCGCTGTTCTAGGTTAACATACATCTAACTATATATATCTAAACAGTTTATACTCCCCGAATGGGGGTGACATAACAGTAAAACTCAATCACAACTAAGGAAGAGATAGCACGAAATGAAATAGAACTCAAGGAAGTAAATAGGTGAAATAGCAGTAGTCTAAGATAATCCCAGCAATATCCAACAGTACAAGGTCTCTGATGAAAGAATATATATAACTCATAAATCCAAATAAAGTCTAACTAAGACATGTCTCAAGACTGTATAAAGTAAGATAAGCCTAACTAGCCTAGTCTAGGCAATCGGGGTGATCTCCTCAGCTAGAGCTGGGTCCTCCTGAGGGTCCAGCTCGCAGGTGTCATCTAAGGCTGCCCCGTAGTAAGTGTCCAGGCAAGCCTCCTCCTCGTCCTCTGTAATATTTTAACAGATCCAGTCAGGACAGGAGCGAGTACAGTACATCTCAACAGATCATAGCAGGTTAGAAAGTAAAAACATGCAGTAAAGTAAGATACAGGTACTAAGGAAATGCGGTATGTAAACATGAAGAGAACTGTAATATAAATATCGACTATACATAGAGAACTAGCAGTGACTAGTGAGTCAGAGTACAATATGGACATGTAAATGGCATAGGAGATTCTGATGAGACACTAAGGATGAGATTCTGATAAGAAACTACTGTTGTATTATTCACATGCCCAATTCTACTCCCCCGTACCCCAATCAATACACAAGGATCTAAACAGGTTATGTTATTGTACAAGATATCACATGGGGGCCCATATAAGGTGCACATGATAGTATACATGGGGGCTCCGTGAACCTGAGAGTACAAAGTTCACCGGAGTGCACATGTAAATAAAAGCACAGGAGTACACGATGTAAGTAAAACGCACAAGCACAATATACCCGATGCTCCCGAGGGGGATAACATCGCATGTAGAGATCCATATAGTACTAATCCGTGTGACCAACGTGATAGTACAAGTAAAGTAATCTACTGCAGGAAATAATTCTAAGCAGGATATGAAATAATCAGAGAATGTACTCGCCTGTAACTGAGTGTCCAGAATGAAACGTACTGTCCAAGGAGTGGTGTCTGGCTCCTATTCAGAACAGCACAAGTCACAACAAGTCCGAAATAGTAAAATGGAGTCCTACTATGCATTCTACATGATTCTAAGTCAATCTAGGCCAAAATCAACTCTTGGTCAACTTTGGTCAACCTAGAAGTCAAACTAGGTCAACCTAGTCTAATCAAGTCTAAACTCAACTATCTAGGTCTAACAAGTCATGCTAGGCTCTAACAAGTCTATACTAGACAACACACCATATTCCAAGTATCCATTCACCTATGTATATCCAACATATATATATAGGTACATTCATATTGAACTAACACTAAGTATACTTAGGCTAAATGTAAAACCTACAACATTAGCTACTCATAGAAGTATAGCTATAGACATATATGTATTCACACAAATTACACACTTACACATTGTATATGCCTAATACAACCATGGCCTACAAACAACCATGGCCTACATGTGAGGAATAGAATATAGAGAAAGAGAGAGAGTGCTAGTGTGTGTGTGTGTAGGTAGTAAAAGAAAGCACAGAACAGTGTGTGTGATGTAAAACAGTGACAAAATAGTGTCTTGTGTGTGTGTGTGTTATGGTGAGAGTGTGCACCAGTGTCAATATGTGTGCAGGAATTTAATAACAGTGAAAGGGAAACAAAACAGTGTGCATATAGATAGATAGGCTGACAGGTTTAGGAATAGCTGGGTAGGGTGTATGAAAACAGTGTGTGTATATTGGGATACATATCAATGTGCAGGAAACACCACAGTAGAAGAATAAGAGGGACTTTTGTGCATTGAGTGTTTGCAAGAATTTACATCAATGAAGAGTGTGTGAGCAGGTAACAGTGCAGGAATCATAACACAGTGAAGAAAGTGAACAAATGAGCTCTTGTGTACAGGAAAATAAATGTGACAATGAATAAGGAGAAAAACATGTGTGGTATGTAAACATGATAGTGAATAACATAAGGCATGAAAGCATGGCCTATTTCTAGGCTATACAAACTGGAACTCAAACTCAGTTAGGAAGAAGGAAAGGAGATCAATTCATTGTCCTTTCAATCTCAGGTTTTTGAAGAAAACCCAAACAGTTATTAATCTCAGGTTTTTTATAAGAACTCAGGAATCAAATGACAGTGTATACACAGGTTTGTAAATACCAAAACAAACTCAGATTTAACAATGATTATCAGGTTGAAAGCTATTTCAGTTTTGAAGAACACAAACAGTAAATTTCAGTTCATATCTCATATTATGAAACATTGACCCATTTAACAGCCCACACTCATCAAATTAACACCACTCTCTAACCATGGCAAGCTAATATACAGGAGAACATAATTAGGATCTAAACTCAGCATTAAATCATCATTACAGGGTTAAAATCATTAGACAATATCAATTTGAAAACTGGAAATTGCCAGGTAATCAATATCAGTATCAAAACATTGATTTTAAATGAGAGATCGAAAAGCAATCGACTAACCATGAACCAAAAGCTTGGTAAATGAAAACACCCCTCGTGCACAAGCCCTACAACTCATCACGTGTCACCCATAGCCTGACACGGCGTGTCCATAACCAGAAATCGAATTTACAAACACACAGTGCACTGACAGTGTACTGTCTCGTGCACACGTGCACTTATGTCGTGTGCACAACACAAGACACGCGAGGATCTCATGGTGACACACATGGGTAGCCCACCTATAGGGCTAACTCATGGGCCCACTGGCCTGTGTCCACGAAGTGTCAGGGTCGGACACGAGACCCGTGTCAGTGGGTGAAACCACAGTGTACTGTCTCAGGCAAATCCTCGTGTGGGATCAAAATCTCATTCGACACGACACGAGGACACGTAGGACTGGACACATGGCGTGTCAGTCAGTGCCCCTTGCCTCGTGTCGAGTTTTGTGTCCAATAGTTGCGTGTCGTGTCCGCTACAAGGCCCGAGTAGCAGGGAATCCCTGTAGCAGCGCGCGAGCGTGTGTGCGCGCGTGTCCACACCACCAAATGACACAGGACGACACGAAAACCAAGACACAAAGACAGGAATCCCTAAGCTAGATCTAAAACCTATTTCCTATTCAAAAACAATAGGTAAACTGGATCGACATGCCCTTTGTGGCGTTCTGTCGAACACCATGGCTAGTGTACTGATACGTATCCAGAATGGACACGAATCCTTCGACACTGGACACGAAACCTATCCAAACCTTAGGCGGACCCTTAGGGCTGCCTATTGGTGAAGACAAAATGAAAATCTATGGAGAAATGGGAAAGTTACCTATTGGTGAACAAGCCTTCACAAAAAAACTAAATAGAGAGATTCCTCAAGCCACCCAAACTTTCACAAATTGTTGTTTTCCTATAAATAACCAATACCAACAGCAAGAGCATTGATTTTAGGTCCTAATGAAATTGGTTTGGGGAAGAAAGGATTTAAATTGGATTTTTAATGAATTTTGGAAGATGGAACTCACCTCTTTCCTTAGAACTTTTGGATGAACCCTAAAAGAGGCTAGCCCTAAAATCTAGGAGGGACTTTATAGTGGGGGAATCCCTAGGTTAAACCTAGTTGGCCGGCCAAGTTGGGTTTGGGTGGGGTTTGAGCTAGTTTAGCTAGTCCTATCAAGTTTAGTCACAAAATGACTTGTGAAACCACAAGCCATTTATCAAAACACTTGATTCCTAAATTCCTAATTAAATTTCTAATGAATCAATAACTACTAACTTAAGTCATACTAGGTTAGACTAGAGTCACTTGACCTAACCATGACCCACTAACTAGGGTTAGTTCCTAGGTTGGTCTACAAGGGTCAAAACTAGTCAAAAATCAAACTAGTCCAAATAAATACAAAATAATTCCTAAAAATTCCCATAAATTCTAATTAATTCCAATAAATTTAATTTACCCCAAAAATGACAAATTTACCCTCAAACTAGAAATATGGTAGTGACAATCTGTCCTGGTCCTTCCTTATTGTTTTCGTGTCGTCTTCTTCAGCGGCATTGAACCTGGACCTGCCGATCCGCAAGGCGGAGCGCCTCCCGTGGACCAGCGGCAACAAGAAGATCAGGCCCAACACTCAAGAGCAGCCTCCCAAGTCATGCCTACTGGGGATCCTGAGCCACCAGTTCAGCCCGTCCAGCCCGTAGAGCCCGATGATGGCACTTTGGTGGGTCTCATCAGGACCTTGTTAGCTTCCCAGGATCGTAGAAGAGATGCCTTGCACCGGGCAGTGGAAGATACTCTGAACAGAGGTGGTCGTCATGGGAATAGTGCAGCGAACAGTTTCAAGCGCCTGAACCCTCCATTCTTCGATGGTAGCGAAGATGCTATTGTCGCAGATGCTTGGCTTCAAGACACAGAAGTGATTCTAGAGGCAGCGAAGACGCCCGAAGACGAGAAGGTGGCCGTGGTGCGCCTGCAGTTACTAAATCTTGTCCGCAGCTGGTGGGCGGCACAGGCCGTGGGATTAGTAGCCCCTATTCCATGGGCACTATTCAGAGAGAGATTCCAGAACAAGTACTTCGATACGGTGGCTCGGTATGATCTTCAGACCAAGTTCACCAATCTGAAGCAAGGAGGCAGGACGGTCGATGGATATGCGGTCGAGTTTTCTAGGCTTAGTCGGTTTGCTCCCACCCTGGTGGTGACCGAGTTTGACAGAGCCCAGCGGTTCCAGCAGAGGCTCCATCTCGAGATTTTGCTGGCAGTAGAGCAGTTTAAGCATCAGACCTTCGATGCAGTATTGAGAGCAGCCAGGAGGCACGAGTATACCTCCCACAGGATAGTAGACAAGATCGGAGGTCGAAAGCGATCTCACGGGTAGATGACCCAGTCGACAGCACCAGCCCCGACAGTCAGGGCTTTGACAATTAGAACTCCGAGGCAGGCGGCCTCAGTGACGTCGGTCACGTCCCCTCAGCAACAGAAGTAGAAGCAGTCTTCCGTAAAGGGCTGCACTCATTATGGGAAGCCAGGACACGTTGTTTCGGAGTGTCGCAGAGCTCAGGGATTGTGTTTGGCTTATGGAGCGCCGGACCACAAGATAGGGTCCTGTCCAAATAGGGCCAGTTCGTCATCGGCCCAGACTAGTCCCTCGGTAAGGGGACCAGCACCGGAACCAGTGCATCAGCAGTATCAGCCTCCGAGGCCATTGCCGCCTCAGACTCAAGTCTTCCAGCAGCAAAGACCCCAGCAGTATGCCCTGGTCCAAGTTCAGATTCAGAACCGACAGAGAGGTTCTAGCAGGATGTTTTTCCCTCTTCCTCATACCTTCAATTCCTTGCTTGCATGATTGCATGATTGATTGCTTAGTATAGCTTGTCATTGTAATCTCTAGCCTCTTGATTAAATTCCGAGGACGGAATTCTTTTAAGGTGGGTAGAGTTGTAATGCCCATATCTCGTATTACGTATTTAGAATACGTGTACGTATTTCGCCCCGCATTGCATGTCTCCCTGCTTGATTCATTTTTAGCATTTCATTAATTGGTTTATCTTGGTTCGGTTCGATTTGTTTGGCTTGGTTCGGTTTTGCTTGATTTTATGTGAACCAAACCACTCCCACCTACCACCACTCCTACCATAAATATCAATCCCACTCTCTCTTCCATTATTAATTATTACTCATTTCTTCTTCTCCATCTTTACTCTTTACCTACCAGAGAGAGGGAGAGCTTAGGCAAGTGCATCTTGCTTCATGGAGGAAGTCCATTTTTTATTGTTCCATTGTCTTCCTCATGTGTTTCTAACCAACTTAGTACTTAGCATTTTTCATTTCTATGGTTAAATTCTCATAGATCTAATTTTGTGGTATGTTCGATTTCTATAAATTTTGATCTATCAAGCTTGCATATTTCTACTAGTTGATGGTTCCATATTGTAGAAAATTTTGTTCTACCCCATTTTGACTTATGGAAGTTCGAATTTGGGCCTGGAATGAAGGATTTGTGGAGCTTTGAAGCCATGGATTTCATGACTTTTCCTCTCGGACAAGTGGGAAAGATACACAGTACTTGACCGCATGGATTTTCATGTGGCAAGTTTTTCCTCAGCCGCATATGGCTATTCCTAAATGAGCCGTATGGCTTTATATGGAAGTGTATTATTTAATCTCTTTTACAATCGTTGGCCGCACCTTAGCATTTAATGCATGTGTATGGGAACAAGGTTGCATCAGCACATGGGAGCAAGGCTTAGGCATAGCATTAAATGCTTGGCCACGTTAGCATGGCTTAACAGTTAATGCTCGCGTCACTTAGCTGCAGTGGCAAGCTGCTTGGGCTTATTTAATAGATATTGGCCGCATGTAGCAATTCTTATGCCAGGCCGCATAAGAATGCTTGGCCAACACTTTGCTGCATTATGTTAATGCAAGCATTACATGCTTAAGGTAGCCGCATATGCATACCAGGTGTTAATGTATGCATTCTATTTATGCATTTCTTTAATGCATTTGCATTAATCCATTTCGTTAATACATTTTCTTAGTGAGCCGCATATGGTTTAGAAATTTTCTAATGCATCCCATAATGCATTTTTATGCATTTGCTTTAATGACCTTATTGAAGCATTTCCTGGAAAGGCCAGCCGCATGCAATTTTTTTATGCATTATAATAATGCATATTTAATGCATTCTAATCAATGCATATTTAATGCATTCTAATCCATGGAATGAGCCGCATAAACATTCAGGAGAATGCATTACTTTAATGCATTCTTGAATGCAAATTTTTATGCATTATTAATATATTCCTGAAGCCAACCGCATATGCTTTGCCATACAACATATTTTATACGTCTTGTCAGGATGCATATCTTAATATTTTAATGTGTCTTTCCATGTTACATATTTTATATGCTTTGCATTATTAAATGCTTGCATGCACATATTTAAACTGGCACTTACAACGTGGGCTTGTATGCTTATATACAGTACTTGGCCGCATGGCCATATATATAATATGTGTATGACCAATAATTCTTGACCGCATGGCCTCAGTACTTGAGTGGCCACGTGACCTTTTCTTTTGCTTGAGTGGAATCTTGCATTTATTGCAGGTTCCTCTCTCCTTGTATTTTTGTTGCATGAATAATTCATGCTGGCCGCATGGCCCCTCTTCAGTTATTTTTCTGTCCGCATAAGCTTTGGCTGGCCGCATGGGTGGCCTCCCACACTCTTTGGCCGCATGTATGTTCTCCCACTTTTGGACCACCTGGGGTCCACTTTGATTGTTTAAATGTTTATTTGCTTGAATTGTGGTCAGAATTTCTTCCCACTCCCAACATGAAAGTTGTAGAGTTTCTCCTTAGCTTCAAGAAATATATATATATATATATATATATATATATTATTTAATTGTGCAAGTTTCTCCCCTCCTTGATAAATGACATGACTTGATAGTGACCCGCCGTGGTACACTCCTGACAAGATGTTGATCTAACAATTTGACATGATAACTTGACGTGATGATTCTTGATAGTGGCCCGCCTTGGTGCACTCTTGACATGACAAAACCTGACATAATATATCTCGAATGTTGTTGCGACGGCTAACACGACTTGACAAGATTGAATAACCTAAACACCGTGGATGATTGTGCTTGTACAAATGAACCCGTCTTGTCTTGCATCATGTCTAGGACGGGGATCCCTGAGTACCACGGTCAGGGATACCCACTGAATTCGACTAAGGCTAACAACTAGAATAATCCAGTAGTCATGAAGAGATTTTCCCAGCTACAGGCAATCCCGTTATCTGGGCGCCCCACTTGGGATCTGTAGCCTGCCGACGAGTAGGGCACATTTCTAGCACGCTGTCACGTATTGCACCCTTATTGTACTAATATTCGACCTGGATAACCTGGATGGTCTGCAGGGCTTGTGGCTGTGGAATAATCTTACTGCATCTTGCTAGTAACTAGGTCTGTAATAACCCTAGTTAGTTAAAGTATCAAGCCATACTTATTGCTTGGCCGTGAAATGTTGGATGGAGTTTACCAGTCTATTCTTGTCTTGATTCTGTACGAGATTGTTACATGTCCTGATTTCTTATTTATCTTGCCGATAAATGGTGGGAGAAACCAAGTTTTGTTCAGACGAAGGGTTACAACCCCGGTCCTTGTCTGGTTTATGGGTTGTAACCTGGCTATCTGAATAGTCCCATGGTTATCTAACCGTATATCCCCTGCCATGATTTTCTTTAATTACTGTCTTTTATTATATATTATTATTCTTGTGCTAATTGCTGGTTTTAGTTCCTAAGTGAAGCCTCCTTTGTTGCACTTGCTCTTTCTGGGGTCTGACCCAGCTAGTTTTGTATGGCCAGATACCGGAGCAGCACCAGAGGATCTACCGACCTTCCAGCCACATGGTGACCACTAGACGGAATCCTTGCAACGAGTGGGTTATTTTTGGCTCTCCCACTCTATTTTAAAATTATTCTTTTGAGGCGTTTAGCCGCCGAGCAAGTGTTAGCTCGTGTACATTTTTACTTACTGTCTGCCTACGGGCTGTGACATGATTGGCAACCTAGGGTTGATCATGTATGTCGAAACTCTTGCTAGTCTTCACATTTTGTAAGGACTAGCTTCATGATCAGCTGAATATATAATGTTTGGGACGCTTTACTATTGTATATTTGGTGATCTTACATCTTGTAATATTTACTTATTTGCTTGTGATTGAGACACTAGGCTTATTTTGACCATAAGAGACTGATGGCTTGTAGATAAACCCTCATATATCTAGACAGCCATGACCGTATAGTGCAGTGGATCCCATTTCATTATACGTAGCTGGCTATGTCTGCCCCCGCTCTCCGGTATTTCGGTTCTGGGGCGTGACAGTCTCGAATCAACGACTGTACACGAAGTTAGGGCAAAGTTTACAAATTGACGATACGGGGGTATCTTGACGGATACAGACTGATTTTGTCGCACACACACGACGAAACTAAGTTCCGTCAGTTCCTACGTCAGCAACGTCCATATGCGCCTTTCGATGCGTATAGTGCACGACCACGTCACCCGGTTTGTCGGGGCACGTGCCGTACCGGAGAAAATTATCTGAAATTAACTATTTGAAAACAGTTTTTTGTACAAGTTTAGCATTAATTTAATTCTTACACAAAAATAGAAATATATAGATCTACAAGTTGCGTTTTAATCGTGGTTATGTTGTCTTCACATGAATTCAATTAGTTTCTAAAAAATCTTGACACACAGATCGAAATCTGGCTTCCAAGTTAGGGGTTGGGGCAGTCATCTATAATATTTTTTGCAAGTTTTCTCGGGAAATTTGAATCAATCTCCTGAGAAATCTAGTTGAGTACTCTCCAATCTAATTGAAGGGACTCCTAAATGGTTATATTGGTTACCCCTAGGAATTTACGGTACGAGCTAAGCACGGAGGAAGAAATACAGGGTTGAAGACAGTACCTTGCACGCACGAACACAGAGCAAGATGGTGGCTGTCGGGTTGTGGAGCTTCTCCGGCGGTCTTCCAGTTGACGGTGGCGGCTCTCAAGGCATCGGGGTGGTTCGCCGGGGGTTCGAGGTCGAGGGCGCTTCAGGAGGGAGAAGAGATATGGGGGGTTAGGGTTTCGGTTGCGGAGCAGTATAAATACTATTGCCGCTGCTAACTCATAATAAAACTAGGAATACAGAGGCTCGGGTTTAACTCACGAAGGTGAGTTGGCTGCGGCTGAGGTGGGCTGGTCCTATGTGGGCTGGCCCACCGTGCCCTTTTATTATTTTTTTTACAAAAACATCTTAATAATTATTCTTATATATATATATATATCTATATATATATAATCTCCTAATCAAACCCATATAAGTAAAAAATCTAGAAAAATAATATTAATTATCTAAAACATACTAAAAATTGAGAGACTATATTTTAAATAAAATCAAGCATGCACACACAATCATACATTATCACACACACACACACATTAATTATATAATTTAAACTAGTCATAACTAAATTAATAAAATAACAATAAAATATAACACATATAAAATAATTTATAAAAATTTTAAATAAAAAAATAGGGGTTTACAATAGCTTATATTCATAGAGCCACTTAGTATTTAAACTATACTTTAACTGGGAGTCACATTGTGAGATATCTGTTATACATTAGGATACCAATCACATGTGGCTTTTAGCCTACTTCTTGTTATCAGTTGAGTACCAAGGAGTGTACGAGTATGACAAGAGTATCAGAAGTTGGACCTCTTGTAGCAATGACTAATGAAGAGCATATCATATAACAATATACAGGGCCACACACCCCCAGAATGGTCATCTCTGATCTGAGCCTTACAGTGGCAACAGTATACCCTGCCACAGGTTATTAGTGGCAGGAAATAGAATCCTAGGTAGGCAAGTGCATAACTCGAGTAAGACCAATAGATGAACATACCAAGGTTATTTTATAGTGTGCCTTTTCTCTGCAGTATAGATATCTGTAGACATTAGAAGTAGGTGAACTGGTCCAGGTTAGTGACTAGAATTATATCACATAGGAGAAGTGTCAATTGAACATGTGCATAGTAATCCACCAAGTGTTAGAGAAGTTTTGAATCCTGCATGAGGAGTGACAGGAATCGAAGTAAGTACCCATGGGGGGATTGCCAAGCCATAAGTACGCATTCTTAAATGCAGCAGAAGTAGCCACTACCTACTGCTAACAATAGGATAATGACCAGATGAACAAAGAGGGGAAAAAATACTATATGGGATAACAGGGCAACAACTAGGAAAATGGGCTATAACTATTAAGTAGTACAGGTTAGGGAACAAATTGTACATGAAGTTAACCTCTATTGGCAACAGAGCAGAGGGAAGGACTCCATAAGTTGAGTGAAAAACTAAATAGTAACATCAGTGCTGCCATTACCTCATAAGAGCTAAGCATTACTTTTGAACAACATTAAGCTATGAACAGGGTACACGTGTTATCATAGAATAGTTGACACGTGAGGTATCAACCCAATGTGTGTCATGGGCAAGGAGACCAAGTCAGCAAGTAGAGAGAGCTTGTATAGACTAGTCCTATACCCAGGTAATGTCTGGAGTGACAAATAGCAGGGAACCAACAAAATAAACCACCCATATGTCTGACAGACCCAAGTAGGTACCTATGGGGTTATGTGAGAGTAGTGGAGTGTAGGAAGTGTCAATAAGAAGTAGAGAGGTGTAAAACCCTAAATTTCTACTATATTTTTTTATATAAATTTGGTATTGATTTTTTTTGTATTTGTACGTTGCGTAGTTGCAGTGTACGTCGCGCACAAAATTTTGTTATTATCGAATTTGCTCGACGAGTGCGAATATGTACGAGCGTACATATTTTTAGAAAAATATTTTTATTTATTATTTTATAGTTTCAAAATAATATATGTAATAATTATTTTAGCTATCATACCAACATTTCCAAGTCCATTATTTTATTTATTTATAAAAAGTCTTTCGTTTATAAATAGTTATTAATAATAAATAATATTCCTTGTGCATACGTATATATTTTCTAAATATTTTATTAGTTTATTTTTAAATAAAAATATAATTTTGAGATTTATTAATATTAATATTTTATTATTCAAAATATATTTAAAAATATTTATTATTTTCGAAATTATTATTATTGGTATTTTGAAAAATATATTTGGAAGTTATTGGGGCCATTTTAAATTTCGATTTGATTTTATGGATTTAATTTAAATAGTTTAAAGGTATAATTTATATTTAATTTGAGTCTAGATTATCTAGATTTAAAAATTAGAATTTAAATTGAATTTAGATTTGATTTAAATTGAATTATTTAATTGGGTTTTAAATCCTAATCCTTATCCAAGTGGGAATTTCCACCTCCTATATAAGTAGAGGTACTCCTCCACATAAAATTTTTACTAAACCAATTCCATCAACACCACAAAATTTTTATCATGCGTGCATCGTGTCCGTGTCCTCTTGTCATCCACTATATTTCTATTTTGTTACAATACAGTAGTTTTTCCTATCTGCATCCGACAGCCCCGGCTCTACAATAACGTAGCCCTGACCTCCACCTCCTCCTTACAATTACGCTGCAGCCACCATCATCGTCGTGTCAATGTGTCCATGTCAGTGCCCGCCACATCCTTTTCCGTCTCATTTATAATATATAATATTGCAGTATACAATTCCTCGTGTCCGATACCGAAAACGATCAGCAAAACCCTAACCCAAAATTGTTCTCGACCAAGCCTCCTCGCCACGAGCCCTGCACCACCTTCGGCGATACCTAAGTAGCGGCCACCTGACCATGCACCATCTCCGTCCCTAATTTCCTCTGGCCGTGTCCCCAACCTTGGCCGCGAATCACCACTTCCGGCTATTTCCAGCATTATCACCACTATCGTCGTCGACCCACCGCTCAACACCTCTCATGTCTCCTCTCCCCTACCAATCGATACATCACCGTCAACCACCATCATCATCAACATTATCGGCCATACCAGAACCCGACACCACCACTAGCAAAAACCCAGCACCATCCGACAGCCCGCACAAGCCCCAAACGCTGACCCGGCCATCCACACCGCCGCAAAAACTACCACCACTCCAAGAACAGAAGAAGAAACCCTTACCCAAAGCCGCCGTGCCGACGAAACTCTCGCCTGGCCGCGAGATCCACCCGTAGCCAAACCCTCCGTCGCTGTGCCGCACCTGGACGCAGTCGCCGCACGCCTCCGCCAGCATCACGCCGGCCGACAACCCCACTCCTCGTCTCTCCGACCTTCTTCCGTCTCCACCGACCGGGCGGCTGCTCCCCGCGTGGCCGCATCTCGCCGAGACCCCCGGCCGCGTCTCCAAGAGCACCGACCGCCGTCCTCCGAACCTCGCCGCTCCAGCGCCTCCGTCCGCGCAGATACGGAGCCGATCTGCCGCCCCCGCTTAGTCTCCTCCGGCGAACCCCCTTCCGCAGCGTCGATCCTCCGTGCCACCACCGGCGCCACCTCCACCCTATGAACCGCCGCGGAAACACTAACCTCCGTATCTCTGCCTTCGCGCCCTCCGAGCTCCGCCGGAGCGCCCGCGCCGGTGTTCCCCTCAGGTGATCCCTCCTCTCCCGTTTCTCCCTCTTTCCTATCGCTCTCTCTCTCAGTATCAATGGATGGGGAATGGGGAAGGTGTTAATTACTAAGGTTATTAATATATTATTATTATTATCATTATTATTTTTTTATTATTATTATTATTATTAGTATTAGTATTATTAATACTGTTATTATCATTATTATTTCTATTATTATTATTATTATTAGTATTATTAATACTGTTATTATCATTATTTTTTTTATTATTATTATTATTATTATTTTACTATTAAGGATATTAATAGGAATTAGAAATGGACATGTATAAATTTTTTTAAATATGTATAAAAAATATGGTTTATCATTTTAGTATTTAATTTCTTATAAAATTTTGTTACTAAAAATATAAATGTAGCTTCCCAAATTATAAAATAAATTCTAGTATCATTTTTTCGAATACTTATCTAGCTAATAAATCTAGTTTTTCTACCAATAAATTCATATTTTTACGAACTTACAATTTATGTTAAAAATGATTTTTTCGATTTCTTTCCAGTCTTTATCTAGATATATAATAAAAATGTAGTTTCCTAAAAACGATATATATATATATATATATATATATATAAAGGGGGGATGTGGAGCTGCTCAGCTCCCTGGGGAGCGCTCGGGGGGTGGCCGGCCCCCTGGTTGCCGCCGCCGTGGTGGGCCGCCCCCTGGCCTCTCGCGCCGGAGTCCGCCGGCATTCTCCCCCGCCCCTCCTCGCGTGGCAGCCCCCTTTCTGCCCTCTTTGCCGCCACCATCTCCCTCCGCGGCGCAGTCCCCGGCGCCCCCGGCGCCCCCGCCGCAGGCGGCGCCGCGGCCACGGGCCGAGGCCAGGTGGCCCCCCCTCGGCAGTCCCTCCGCCGAGCCTGCCTCCCACCGCTCCTACTCCGTCCGTCGCCGCCCTCGTGGCTCCGCCCCCCCCTTTGGTCGAGGGCTCCCCGCTGTCTGTCCCTCCTCCGCCCCCCCCTTCCGGACAGGTCCAGCTTCGCCCTCCTCCGGTGCCCCCGCCCCCCCTCTCTCCTGGGCTCGGGTGGCCGCGGCTCCTCCCTCCTCGGCAACGGCCGGCGTCCGCTTCTCCTTCCCACCGTCGCCACCCCCGGAGCTCGGCGCCCCTGCTGCGTCCCCCCCTTCGGCGCCTGCCGCCTGGGCCGGCGTCGCCCTCCCGCTCTCGGCGGCGTCCTCCCCTGCCGAGGTCCCCCGCCCCCTCTCGCGGTGGCCTAACTCTGCGAGATCCTCCATCGGCCCCCTGGCCGTGCCCCCCCGGTGGTCCAGGGCTGGCCCCCCCCTCTCCGGTTCCCCCCCCGAGCGTCGGATCTCTCGACGACGCCGTCGTCGGTGGCTCCCAGCCTCTCCACCCCCCTCCGCCGCTCCCTCCGTCTCCGGCCGGAGGGCCTCCCCAACCCCGTCTGTTAGCCGCCGCCCCTCCCCTCGCGCGGGCCTTCCTGGCCGCCCCTCTCTGCCCGGGGCCGACCATATCTCCCTCCCCCTGGTGGCCCCCCGCCCCGTCGCCGGACCTCCGTTCTCCTCACCCTCCCGGACTTCTGTGCTGACGCCCCCTAGGCCCCTCTTCCCCTTTCCCTGCGCCGGTCGCGACCCCCCGGCGGTTCTCCTTCCGCCGGCTGCTGGACCTCCCCTCCGCCTCCGCCGTCGCTCACCTGCCCCCGCCTCCCTCGCCGCCTCGCCTCCACGCGCGACCCGCCGGCGGGGGCATCGAGGCCTGCGCTGCCCGCTCCCTCGCAGCGCTTTGGGCTCCGCGCCCTAGGGCCCCACGCCCCTTTGGGCACCGCGCCCACCTAACCCCATTGGGCCACACGCCGTCCAGCCCTGCTTTCTCGGGACGCGTGCATGGCTTCACCCCCCCAAATTCGGATTTCAAAATTTGAATTTTCTGATTTTCAAATTTTGGACTCCATTAAAAAAAAAAAAAAATTGAAGGCAGTGTGCCATCCACTTGGACCGAGCGCCCACACCCGCGCATTTTGCTAGTTTCTCAGACCCTCTATGATCTCTAATTTCGAAATGTTTCGAAATTTCTATATCTACCTTTATGTATTTTCGACTTTGCTTTCCAGGGCCTTTTTGTGTATTTTGGACCCTGGCACTTGTACTGCTCGTTTAGAGCCACTTTTATTATTCAATAAAATGTTGTTTGGTTAAAAAAAAAAAATATATATATATATATATATATATATATATATATATTAGCCAATATATATATATATATATATATATATATATATATATATATATATATATTGGCTAATATATATATATATATATATATATATATATATATATATATATATCGATTATTTTTAAGTACCTATCTAAAATATTTGGCTAATAAATATATTTTTAAATGCTATAACTATTTCCTAAGAAATATATATAAATACTTATTTCCTTCAAATCAAGTTCTTGACCATGACTAATCTAATCACACATTCTTATTTCCTCACGATTGTTCACCTCTTCACAACAACCACGGCTTTGGACTATCTGGACATTATCATGATCGTCGCACCATACCAGGCAAGACACCTTGCCTTTACTGTTTAATTTCTTGCTCAATATCATGCATATTTTATTTCTTATAAGTTGTTCTTTCAAAATCCTATGTAGTTGCAAATTATTATATTTTAGTTTTCTTTATGCATTTAGCCTAGAGTTAAGGGACCACCTTTGTTTGTGCCGCATTCATGGGCCGACACTTATGTACCATGATGTCACGTGTCTCATATAGATTAGGACTTGCGTACTGACCGTACATCGGTGCGTACAGGACGAGCGTTAGGATATAACTGCTAATATAGTTGTCTAGAAGACTTAACGGTTATTAGAAATATCATGGTGTGGATTCAGCACGAGTAGTGCATGGGGAGGGTGAAGACAGTTATTAGGCGCAGGGACTTTCACACATTTATTTTTCTCTAGCTGCCATTTGTGACTCAGCCGAGAGCTAGTACGCCGTGTATTTATTTACTTTCTTCTAGATGCCACTAGTGCCTCGGTTGAAACACAAATGTGTCGTGTATTTACTTTCCTCTAGCTGCCGTTAGTGACTCATCCGAGAGACTAGTGTGCCGTGTATTTATTTATTTTCCTCTAGATGCCACTAGTATCTCGGTTGAAACGCTAACGTGCCGTGTTTCTAGTCTCGGGAGCCCTTGTGTGGAACGTTATCTTCAAAATGCATTTGCACATAGAATGGTTAAGGACCTTTAATTGTTTAGACATATAAAATTTTCTGTTGAGCTAACTATATTCAGTTTATGGCATGATATTATGTGTCTTGTTACGTCCCTTTGAGGACCTGGTTATCTCGCTAGGTGTGTGCTCTTGTCTTTCGCAGGTGTTCTAGCTCTAGCCGTGATTATCGCTATTTCTTCGAGGATGATTGCACTTGGATCGTCTTCGCTTCGCTCGCCAAAAAAATCATTTCTTTCTCATTTATATTTCCTTTACTTGTTGGTAGTGATTTGTCTCCGCCCAACATATTGTATCAAGACAATTCATTATCATTATATGATATCTTTTATTTATTTATTTGTGTGGATGAGATTAGTTATGGTTCTACTGCATTTTACAGCTTATGTATCCATACGAGGCCTATGTACATCGTATGAATACAGCTGGCATGTATACGTTCCTAGTCCTAAGTATTTTGGGACTGGGGCGTTACATGTTTTTGTGGTGGCGCATGCAGGTAGAGATAAATTGTTTGGTTACTTTACCGTACCAAGCAAGCCTGCGAATAGGATTAGAAGTCTAGGATCTCATCCACATACTTGACATCTTTCCTCGATTCCATATTCGAACTATCGTTCGACTCATCGACTGCATCTTGCTTGATTCCTTCTATCATTATCCTTATCTTTCCTTAGTACTTGCTAGTGATTGACCCTACTAGTTAGATATCCCAAACACCCTTAGCTTAATTCTTTTAAATTGGATAGAATACCCCACGGCCTGACACACCCTTGACCGCTAAAGAAAATACAAATAGTATTATCTAGACTATAGAGACTAGAAGAATTTAACCCATTTGGTCAACCAAGCCTTGGTCAATAAAATCGTAGAATGATAGTATAGGAATAAAAAGACTTAGATTCTCATGACTCTTAGACTATTCATATTGGTTCTTATTTCATCTACCCTCGTGCCTATGTCTTACTATCTAAACTAATGATGCTAATATAGCCTAGTATTTGCAAGCTAATCCTTATCAAGCTTGATCGAGGCAGATGCTATTGAGCGGCCGCTCACTAACATATTGTCCAATCATAACCGGTGCATGATGGTCTGATCAACCGAGTGCACTTTGGTTCTCTTTTGTCTATTATTCCACGTGGATGGAACATAATTAAACTTGGCCTTTAGAACCCCATCCACGACTGCCTTGACAATTTCCTTAAAATATTTGATCGTCCTTGAACCACGTATTCGTATTCGATAATAAACGTCATTTGAACTCCTTATATATCGCTTTCATCTTCACCGATTTTGAAAGGACGAAGGCACTTGTACTTGAATTTCCTCCAGCTATCCTACCAATTATGACCATCACCACTCGATGTTGCTATGTCTTCATCCTAAACTCCTCGTCCTTATTCTCGGCCCTATATTTTCTACCATAACCTCTAGTCGCTTATTTCATGAATAAGCCTAATTCGTTCTCTTAATCGTGCCCTCAACCTACTCTCAAGAAATCATATCTTCTAGGTCTCTAATTTATCTTCTCATGATACCATACAATTCCTTATTGCAAGTTATCTTGATTAAACTTTATCCCATGATCATTTTCACTCTTGCATTAATTAGCCATATCCACGATTATTTTCGTATTTATCCAAATCACATTTTTCTAATGCATCTTGTGTTGAACATTGTGAATTAATTTTTTCTCATCGCTACCCCTTTGTGCCTTCTCACCCCCTACTAATTTTTAATTTCGAGGATAAAATTCTTTTAAGTTGGGTAGGATGTAAAACTCCTAAATTTCTACTATATTTTTTATATAAATTTGGTACTGATTATTTTTTTGTATTTGTACGTTGCGTAGTTGCAGTATACGTCGCGCATGAAATTTTGTTATTATCGAATTTGCTCGACGAGTGCGAATATGTGCGAGCGTACATATTTTTAGAAAAATATTTTTATTTATTATTTTATAGTTTCAAAATAATATATGTAATAATTATTTTAGCTATCATACCAACATTTCCAAGTCCATTATTTTATTTATGTATAAAAGATCTTTCGTTTATAAATAGTTATTAATAATAAATAATATTCCTTGCGCATACGTATATATTTTCTAAATATTTTATTAGTTTATTTTTAAATAAAAATATAATTTTGAGATTTATTAATATTAATATTTTATTATTCAAAAAGATATTTAAAATATTTATTATTTTTGAAATTATTATTATTGGTATTTTTGAAAATATATTTGGAAGTTATTGGGGCCATTTTAAATTTTGATTTGATTTTATGGATTTAATTTAAATAGTTTAAAGGTAGAATTTATATTTAATTTGAGTCTAGATTATCTAGATTTAAAAATTAGAATTTAAATTGAATTTAGATTTGATTTAAATTGAATTATTTAATTGGGTTTAAATCCTAATCCTTATCCAAGTGGGAATTTCCACCTCCTATATAAGGAGAGGTACTCCTCCACATAAATGTTTTACTAAACCAATTCCATCAACACCACAAACATTTTATCGTGCGTGCATCGTGTCAGTGTCCTCTTGTCAACCACTATATTTCTATTTTGTTACAAATACAGTGGTTTTTCCTATCCGCGTCCGACAGCCCCGGCTCCATCATTAACGTAGCCCTGACCTCCACCTCCTCCTTACAATTATGCTGTAGCCACCATCAACGTCGTGTCAATGTGTCCATGTCAGTGCCCGCCACATCCTTTTCCGTCTCATTTATAATATTACAATATTGCAGTATACAATTCCTCGTGTCCGATACCGAAACGATCAGCAAAACCCTAATCCAAAATTGTTGTCTCGACTAAGCCTCCTCGCCACGAGCCCTGCACCACCTTCGACGACGCGTAAGTAGCGGCCACCTGACCATGCACCATCTCCGTCCCTAATTTCCTCTGGCCGTGTCCCCAACCCTGGTCGCGAATCACCACTTCCGGCTATTCCCAGCATCATCACCACTATCGTCGTCGACCCACCGCTCAACACCTCTCATGTCTTCTCTCCCCTACCAATCGACGCATCACCGTTAACCACCATTATCATCAACATTAACGGCCATACCAGAATACGACACCACCACTAGCGAAAACCTAGCACCAACCGATAGCTCGCACAAGCCCCAAACCCTGACCCGACCATCCATACCGCCGCAAAAACTACCACCACTCCAAGAACAGAAGAAGAAACCCTTACCCAAAGCCGCCGCGCCAACGAAACTCTCGCCTGGCCGCGAGCTCCGTCCGTAGCCAAACCCTCCGCCGCTGCGCCGCTCCTAGACACAGCTGCCGCGCGCCTCCGCCAACATCACGCCGGCCGATAACCCCGCTCCTCGTCTCTCCGACCTTCTTCCTGCCTCCACCGACCGGGCGACTGCTTCCCGCGTGGCCGCATCTCGCCGAGACCCCCGACCGCGTCGCCAAGAGCACCGACCGCCGCCCTCTGAACCTCGCCGCCCCAGCGCCTCCGGCCGCGTCGCCAAGAGCACCCACCTCCGCCTTCCGAACCGCCGCGAAAACCCTAACCTCCGCATCTCAGCCTCCGCGCCTTTCGAGCTCCGCCGGAGCGCCCGCACCGGTGTTCCCCTCAGGTGATCCCTCCTCTCCCATTTCTCCCTCTTTCCTATCTCTCTCTCTCTCTCTTTCAGTATCAATGGATGGGGAATGGGAAAGGTGTTAATTACTAAGGTTATTAATATATTATTATTATTATCATTATTATTTCTATTATTATTATTATTATTATTATTATTATTATTATTATTAGTATTAGTATTATTAATATTGTTATTATCATTATTATTTCTATTATTATTATTATTATTATTATTATTATTATTATTATTATTATTAGTATTATTAATACTGTTATTATCATTATTATTATTATTATTATTATTTTTATTATTATTATTATTTTACTATTAAGGATATTAATAGGAATTAGAAATGGACATGTATAAATACTTATAAATATGTATAAAAAAATATGGTTTATCATTTTAGTATTTAATTTCTTATACAAATTTTGTTACTAAAAATATAAATGTAGCTTCCCAAATTATAAAATAAATTCTAGTATCATTTTTTTTCGAATACTTATCTAGCTAATAAAATCTAGTTTTTCTACCAATAAATTCATATTTTTACGAACTTACAATTTAGGTTAAAAATGATTTTTCTGTTTTCTTCAAGTCTTTATCTAGATATATAATAAAAATGTAGTTTCCTAAAAACGATATATATATATATATATATATATATATATATATATATATATATATATATATATATATATATATATATATATATATATATATATATATACAGCCTTGTGCCTCTTTGCCTCATGCCTCGGGTCACGCGCCCCTCTCGAGCGCATCCGACCCTTGCGCACTTCAGGCGCAAGTGCCCCGCTCGAGCGCCAACGGCCCTTGCGCACTTCAGGCGCAGCCCGCCTCTGCGCGCTCTTTGCTCCAATTCTCGGGAAGCCAGCCTTGCGCGCTTCCGGCGCAGCCCGCCGTTGCGCGTTCTCCGGAGGCACCCACTCCCAACTCCTTGGCGCTTCCCGGGACTAGCCTTTTGGCGCGTCCCGGGGACTTTTCCCCTTGCCTATTGGCTCAACCCGGGGAGTCCCCCCGCCTTTCGGCCCCTCCGAGAGCTCCCTATAGCCCATTGGCGCACGCTGGTCTCGCGCCACCCGGGCCCTATATCGCGTTGCCGCAGCCGCGCAGCTCTCCAGGGCCGGCGCCTTCTGGTGCCCCTTCGCCTTCACAGCTCCATCAACCTTCTCCAACAGTCACCCTCCTGCCGCGCTCCGCGCCCCTCCTCCCGCCTCCTACGCCGAGGCTTTACGGCCAGACCGGGGGAGCCGTTCGCCATTGGGCTCTGTGGAGATCCAGCTCCCAGACTCAGAGTTTCTGCCTGCTTCCGTCGGTGACCCCATCCGGGTCCCCTTCGCCGCATCAGAGATCTCTGCCCTATCCTCCTTTTTTTCCAAGACATTTGTGCTCAAGTTCGGGTCCGGATGCCCGAAGATCTCCCTAGCTGCGGAAGCCATCGCCAAGTGGGGCCTCTCTGCAGCTTTTCGGGTCGCCCCGCTAGACCCTAAGCACATGCTCCTTCACCTCTCTTTCGAGTCGGATTATACGATAGTCCGTGCCAAGGGTATTACCAAAATGGGAACGCAGATCGCTAAAGTGAATGGTCCCCCAATTTCAACCCTAAAATTGATTCAAAAATCATATCAACCTGGATCACACTCCCAAACCTCCCCCTGGTTTGCTTCCCCGCAGCAGCACTAAAACGGATTGCCAGCTCCTTTGGGACCCTGGTGGCCATAGCCGAAGAAACTCGCAACCTCTCCAAGTGCAACTACGCGAAGATTTGCGTGGAGTTAGACCTCGCAAATGATCCCCCCAAAACCATTGAGATAGAGCTCGAAGATGTTTTTCACAGCCAACCGCTGGTCTACGACAACAACATCATCTTCTGCAAACACTCCCAGATGAGCGGCCACCTAATTCAGTACTGTTTCAGAGCTCATCCTGAACTAAAAAAGAAAATCCCGTGCACCCCTAGCGTGACCACAGCACATAGAGACTCCTCCACTATCATACACAAATCAAATTCTGACCCCCTCCCTCAGATAGAAGGCCAGCATCGCCCTCCCTCGCCCGACCCGGCCAGCCATGTTATCGTCCCTTTCACTCCCTCCACCCTCTCCCTCCACAACTCATTTGACCTCCTATTCGACACCCTTTCAGTTGACGCCAACAATGACCATAATGACCACATCGAGCACCCGTCCACCACTTCCGGTCAACATTATCCCCCCAAGATCAGAGGCCCACCTGAGATCATCACATTACCCCAAATCGAGGTCTCTCTCTCTACCAAATCACCAGTCGACATCCATCCACATTCGGGAGAAGTCTCAACGGAGATCAGATCGGAGAGGTCAGAGGAGCAGCAACCAGGCTCAGAGCCCCTCCTAGAATATTCTACCCTCTCAAAGGACGCCTAAACCTCTCTCAGCCACCCCGTAACTGGCAGCTCCACCCTCCCGAAGGACACTCAAAACTCACTCAGTACCTTAACCGGCAGATTCTGGCAAGCACAAGAGGCAGGATTTCTGGACCGTGACAATCCCTTATGCGCCCTGGAAGAACAAGACAACGACCCACCTATCACCGACACCGACGTCGAGGGAAGCAGTGAGCAAGGCCAGACCGACAAAGATACCGAAAACAATGGGCACACAGCTCAATAAAAAAATCCTCCAAGAAAAGCAAAAAACAATCAAAAGCTGGTGACAGCTAGAAATACAAGGTCCGGAACGAAGCACAACCACCCTCACCCCAGTCCCTCGTCCAATGCTTAACATTATCTCCTAAAATGTAAGGGGGCTAGGCAACAAATCGACGATGAACAGATTGATCAGCCTCAAGAAGACTCATCACATTGATCTATTAATCATTATCGAACCTAAAATCCCCAAAGTAGAATAAAAACCATTAAACTCAAGTTAGGCTTCCCTCAGGCCATCGCTGGTGGCAATGACATCTGGCTTTTTCTTGCCCAAGAATTCAAATTTGGCATCATTCACGACTCTTCCCAAGCTCTCACCTGCTGGATCGAACACCCGGCTCTCAAGTCTCCCTCCGTCCTCTCCGCCGTGCATGGCAGTTGCGACATCCCCGAACGCAGATTGCTCTGGGCCGACCTGATGTGGGTTCATTCCCAGGGTCTCCCATGGCTTTGCATTGGAGGCTTTAACACGGTTTCATGCAGAGAGGAGAAGTCAGGTGGTCGTTCTCCTCCCAAACCAGCGATGGATGATTTCAACAATTTTACCTTCCTCGGACACCTCACCCCTCCCCTTCCTCGGTAGTGCATTCACCTGGTGCAACATGCAGAAAGGCCATCGGCGACAATACTCCAGATTAGATCGAGCGTTGATCAACGAAAACTGGACCGACATGGGCCTAATCACTAATCTCTCTCATCTGAACTCTACCGAATCAGATCACTCTCCTCTTCTCGTCCAGATCACCAACAAGCTCACCTACAAGAAGAAAGCTTTCTGCTTCCTCGACTTTTGGCGCCACCACCCATAATTCTAGAACATCGTGGCGGCTGCTTGGAACTCCATCTCGGTCCCTGACCCGATAGCTCGTTTGGCGACTAAGCTTAAAGCCACCCGTAAGGCCCTATCGTCCTGGAGCTTTCAGGCATAAGGAGACATTTTCCAGGCTATCAGGGAGACGGAGGACGACGTCACTCGCACAGAATCCACTTTTGCCAGTAACAGATCCCCGGAGGCCCGCGCCTCCCTCAACCTTGCCAAAGCACTCCTTAAATCCAGGCTGAGAGTGGAGAACGAATTCTGGCGGCAAAAGCTAGATCTACCTGGGACACCGACGGCGACCGGAATACCAGGTTCTTTCATGCCTGCGTCAAAGGACGCAGAAACAAATTACAATTACACCGGATCCTCGACGACAACGGCAACCTAGTCGACAACCAAGCCGGTATTCAGGCCGCGACGACGAACTTCTACTCCAAGCTTTTCACCAAAGAGCAGGTCGTGTATGACGAGACGCTTTTGTCGGTTATTCCTTCCTTCATCAGCGATAACGACAACGAGACCCTGCTTACCACCACCTCGGAGGAGGAGGTCAGAGCTGCAGTCTGGTCCATTAATGAGCACAGTGCCCCTGGGCCGGACGGCTTCAACGGAGTATTCTTCAGAGCTTGCTGGAACATCATCAAAACTGACTTAGTCGAAGCCACTATAGCCTTCCTCCAAGGGGCCAGATACCCCAAGTCGATTTCTTGCGCCAACATCATCCTCATCCCCAAAAAAGACAATCCGGAGAACTTTAAAGACTTTCGTCCGATCAGTCTCTATACCTTCACCAACAAGATCATATCCAAGATCATCGCCTCTCGGATGTATGATCTCCTCTCCAAGATCATCTCCGAAGAGCAAAGCGGGTTTGTCAAAGGTCGTCACATAACAGACAACATCCTACTTGCGCAAGAGATGATCAAATGCATAAAGTTTCCGTCGAGGGGGGGAACGTGGCCATTAAACTTGACATGGAAAAAGCGTATGACCGCCTGGACTGGCAATTCATGATTTGGGTTTTCACGGCATTTGGCTTTGCTGAAACTTGGATAGACATCGTCTTCAAATCCATTAATAACGCGTGGTTCTCCACTGTCATCAATAGCTAGACTTCTGGTTTCTTTCGTTTTACTCGCGGGGTTAGACAAGGAGATCCGCTCTCTTCCACCATTTTTATCATTGCAGCCGAAGCCCTCAATAGAAGCCTCAATAGTATGCCTAGAATGTCCAATTTCAACCACTTCTACACCACCACCGGTTGTCCGCTTATCACTCACCTGGCCTACATCGACGATATCCTCATTTTTTCCTCCGGAGACAGCGGTTCGATCGACGTCGTCTTGAGCACGATCGCCAGATACACTACCTGCTCTGGCCAGCGCGTCAACAGCAACAAGAGCGTCATCTACACTCATCACAAAGCAGACAGAACCCGCTCTACTCTGCTCGCCAACATGACCTCCTTCAGCACGTCATACCCCCTTCCTTTACCTTGGATGCCCGCTGGTGTACGGTAGGGCTAACTCTGGTATATACGAGCCACTTGCTGACAAGATCCGTAAACTCATCGCAGGATGGCACAACGCTATCTTATCCCCAGGAGGCAAAATGATTTTCATCAAACACGTCCTTTCATCCATTCCGATGTACATCCTGGCCGTTTGCTCCCCACCATTGAAGGTGCTCCACTCTCTCGAATCATTCTTCGCCAAGTTTTTCTGGGGCCATAACGACGACAAGGACAAACATCAATGGGCCGGATGGGAGTCGATGGCCAAACCTACTGATGAAGGAGGTCTGGGCTTCAGCAGACTGGCCCACATCGTGGACGCCTGCTCCACTAAGCTATGTGGAAGTTGTGCACCGAGTCCTCTTTATGGACGAGGTTCATGAGAGCTAGGTACTCCAGATTTTCCCATCTGTCGGAAGCGTGCACTAACAACAGATCCTCATCATCGTGGCGCCGCATCGTTCGGGGTCGCAGAATCGCCGAACCTCTCATTCTCCAGTTGGGAGACGGTCGCTCCTCGGCCTGTCTGGAACGGTGGTTAGGCTCAGATATCATTCATCCCACCCCTTACTCCGTAGGGCTGTGAGATTAGAGACCTTTGGGAGGTCAATTCCAGATGGAATTGGAGGAAGGTCAGAGATTGGATGGGTCAGCCGACGACCAACCGTCTTCTTGCGACTAATCTGCAAATTTCTGAAACTCGCGACACTTGGAAATGGTCTCCCAACCCGGGTGGGACATTCACCTTGGCTTCCGCCAGACTCGTTGTCAGAGACAGAGGAGTACCGAACATCGTTTATGCTAATTTTTGGCAGGCTTGCATTCCCATCAAATGGTCTATCCTCATCTGGCTTGCTATTCGTCGGAAGATTCCGACGGATGATCATCAAAAATATGGGATTCAGCCTCGTTTCTAAATATCACTACTACTGCGAGGAATACAAGTCGGAATCAGCAGAACACATCCTTCTTTCAGGAGATCTGGCTGCTGGCATATGGTCAACGCTTCATAATAGTCTTCATATTGCTCAACCGACTGGGGGCTTCTACGATCTCCTGGCCTTCTGGAGCCGCTCCCACGGACATCAGATCGAAGCAGCCCCGGTATTTGGGTTCTTTGGAAAAATAGGAACAAATTTCGATATGAGGGGCGCCAAATCCACCATACACAGTTGTTCAAAGAGGTCATCAGACAGTGCTACAAAGTCCGGAGGCGCTGCTCTCACGTCTCCAACTCGTTCTAGGAAGCCCTAGCTTAGGCCGTCCTCCCCCTACTTTTTGGTCTGCGCGTCGCGCACTTGTCTCTTTCTGTCTTTTTGTTGCGCTTAATGCACTTACTTGTATAGGCTTCGGCATTTTGCGCCTATTTCTTCAATAAAAGTTAGGGGTTCCAAAAAATAAAAATAAAAATAAAAATAAAAATAAAAAATTATATATATATATATATATATATATATAATATATATTATATATTATTATATATATATATATATATATAAGGAGTACAGGGTCGCCTCCCTTGATTCGAAGCATATTCTGCTACACCTATCCTCCGAACTAGACCACAGGACGGTGTGGGCCAAAGGCACCGGGCGGGTAGACTCCCACCAGATGAAGATTATCAAGTAGGCTCAGCACTTTAACACCAAGGAAGACTCGGCGACGGTTACCGCCTGGGTCACCTTACCCAATCTTCCCCTCGTTTGCTTCGTTCCGGCAGCCCTAAAGCGTATTGCTAATTCTTTCGGTACTTATGTGGCCACCGCAGACGAAACTAGCAACATGACAAAAGCTCACTATGCCAAGATATGTGTGGAACTCGACCTCACATCAGACCCTCCCAACCATATCCTCATTGAACTTGGAAACCAAACTCAAACTCAACAAATCATCTACGACAACGACGTGATCTTCTGCACCCACTGCCATTTACGGGGTCACCTATCAAAGCACTGCCGCCGTCTCCATCCAGAGCTGAGAAAGAAACCAGAGAGGGCCGATATCCATCCTAAAAAGAACCAGCGCCACAACCTCGACCAATCTCTACTGCTCCCTCTCCCGAACTCCCACACTAGATTCAACTCCAACGAAGGCAAAACCAGCTCAGCCAACTCAGCAGATAAAGCTGTGGTCCCCTACCACCCACCTAACCCTTCCCTGTCAAATCAATTCAGCGCACTCGCGTCAGAAACTATCACCCCCACCCAAGATTTGGTCGGTCATGCTGCCATCGACCAGGAACCCGGAACGACCATCGAGGACCACAGCCCTCCCTTCCGAGGATTCAGAAGAGTCTCTCCAATAGCCGTCGACTTGCATTCCTCCACCATCGAAGCTCTAGCCATACTAGGGCCAGAGCAGGCATTTAGAGGTCTTCAGGTCCTTGCCGCTGGATTCCCTCTCCAAGCGGAAGGGGACCAGATCGGCATCAGCGACGACTCCCTCCTCATCCCCCCAGAGCAGTCCGACCTCGATTCAGTAGGAGAAACGGTAATCCTCCTCAAAACCGCGAGGACCTTTCCTCCGGCACATCTCATAAGAAGACAGAGGAACCATCCTTCACCAACCGGAAAGCAGACACAAAAGGGAACGCCAAATCCCCGTCCATATTAACTAGGTCCGCTGCGAAGCAGTCCAACCAAAACCTCCAAAAGTCCCATTAATGCTGAATATTCTCTTCTGGAATGTCCGCGGCCTGGCGAACAAACCTACGATGAGGAGAATCATCAGCATCAAAAAAATCCACAAGATCGACATCTTGATTATCATCGAACCCAAAATATCTTCCAAGAGGCTCAAATCCATTCAACTGCAGTTAGGATTTCATTCGGCCATTGCCGGCAGACACGACATCTGGATCCTCTGCTCCAAAGCCGTCAATATGGATGTCATCCACGACTCCAGTCAAGCCCTGTCTTGCTGGATGGAACATCCTCTTATCCCCAAACGTGCCATCCTTTTTGCGGTTCACGGCAGTTGTGACATTGCTGAACGTAGACTCCTTTGGCACGATCTCCTTGATACCTTCCACCAAAACCGCAACCTCCCATGGCTCTGCATCGGAGATTTCAATGCCATCACCTGCAGAGAAGAGAAGATTGGTGGCCGTCCTCCCCCTCTTCCTGCCATGCAAGACTTCAACAACTTCATCTTTAACTCCCACCTCACCCCCCTTCCGTTCACTGGCAACGCTTTCACCTGGTGCAATATGCAGGAAGGCGACCACCAGCAATTCTTCTGCCTTGATAGGGCGTTTACGAACGCCCACTGGCTTGACACTAGGACTGTCTCCAAGCTTTCACACCTCAACGCCAACGAATCTGATCACGCCCCCCTGCTTGTGGGCATTACCAGAAGATCCAACCATTCGAGAAGGAGCTTTCGCTTCCTGGACTTCTGGAGCGAGCACCCCCAATTCTTAGGGGTCATTACGGAAGCGTGGAATAGCGCAGACTCCGTTGATCCCCTTAATCGCGTGGCCATCAAGCTAGGCCACGAGGAAAGCTTTGACAACATGGAGCAAGCAAGCTTACGGAGATATCTTCCAATCCATTCAAGGTGGAAGACGACGTAACCCGGGCTGAAGCGACATACATGGCCAACTGCACGCCTGATACCCAGAAAGTGCTGAATCTCACCAAAGCCATCCTCAAATTCAGACTGAAGATTGAAAAGACTTCTGGAAGCAGAAAGCTAGGATAAATGGGACAGCGAGGGAGACAACAACTCCAGTTTCTTCCACGCCTGCGTTAACGGCAGAGACAAAAACTCACTATCCATCAGATTGCCACAGAAAACGGCACCATCGTCTCCGATCAAAAGGGTATACAAGAGGAAGCCGTGAAGTTCTACTCCAAACTGTTTTCCAAGGAGAGGATTATTAAAGACAACACCTTTTTGGACGGGGTTCCCACCTAATAGCGACACCGACAATTACCTGCTTGAACAGCTCCCTCGAGGCAGAAGTGAAAGAAGCAGTATGGGACCTCGACGAGCACAGCGCCCCAGGGCCAGACGGATTTTAGGGGTATTTTTCTGCACTTGCTGGGATATCATCAAGACTGACATCCACAATGCGACCTCCGCCTTCCTCCAAGGAGCCACCTATCCCAGAGCCATATCGAGCACCAACCTCATCCTCATCCCCAAGAAAGACAACCCTGAGACTTTTCACGACTTTCGACCTATCAGTCTCTGTACCTTTACCAACAAGATCATCCAAGATTATCGCCTCCCGAATGGCAGGCCTTCTTCCTAAGATCATCTCGGAGGAGCAGAGTGGTTTTGTTCGGGGGAGAAATATCCAAGACAACATGCTAGCTCAAGAGTTAGTCACTTGCATGAAATTTCCAGCCAGAGGGAGCAACATTGCTATTAAATTAGATATGGAGAAAGCCTACGACAGACTGACTGGCAATTTATGATTTGGGTATTCAGGGTCTTCGGCTTCTCCGAAAACTGGACCAACGTGGTTTGGAGATGATCAGCAACTCATGGTTCTCAACGGTTATCAACGGCCAGGCGGATGGGTTCTTCAAATCTACCCGCGGGGTCAGGCAAGGGGATCCGCTATCCTCCACTATCTTCATCATTACGGCGGATGCTTTGAGCAGAAACCTTAACAAAATGACGAACACCCCTAATTTCCAGCACTACCATACGGCCAGCGGCTGCCCAATCATCACCCACCTGGCCTTCATCGAAGATATCCTCATCTTCTCAGCCGGAGACGCAGGGTCGGTGGAAGTCGTCCACAAGACACTCCAGACCTATGAAAAGTGCTAAAGGGCAGAAGATCAACCCGGATAAGAGCGTCATCTACACTCACCACAAGATCAAGAGAGAGCAAGCGGCCAGCATATCGACTACCACTTCTTTCCCGATCAAGCACCCTCCATTCCTCTACCTTGGGTGCCCCCTCGTGTATGGAAAATCCAACGCCGGGATCTTCGAGGGTTTGACCAACCGTATCAGGAAAAAGCTTGAGGGCTGGCACAATGCCACCCTTTCCCCAGGAGGCAAGATTATTCTCGTCAACCACGTCCTCACTTCTATTCCCATCTACACCTGACAGCGTGCTCCCCAAGAAAGTCCTTTCCCACATGAGAGCATCTTCAGCAATTTCTATGGGGTTACAGCGGCGGTCACGAGAAGCACCATTGGGCCAGTTGGGACACCATGGCTCGCCCAACTGCAGGGGGGGTCTAGGCTTTACCAAACTTTTCACATTGTTAACGCCTTCTCGATGAAGTTGTGGTCGACGCTTCGCACCAGCAAGAACTTATGGTCCAGGTTCATGAAGGCCAGATATTACAAGCATATCCACCCATCCACGGCTACCGCTAACAGTAGATCCTCCGCGGCCTGGCGCCGCATACTCCACGGTCGGAACCTAGCTGAACCTGTGATGCCTTATGGTGGGCATCGGGGAAGCATCACTATTCTTGGAGCGCTGGATTGGCGACTTCCTGTACTCCCACCCCGGCGGCTCCCGGAAACAGTACTATCAAGGATCTTTGGGACCCTCCTAATAACTCTTGGGATTGGAGTAAAGTCAGGTCTTGGGCCGGGCCCGACGCGATCATCTTCATCCGTCGCAGCAACTTGCGGATAGGTCCGGATGCTGATAAGCTCGTGTGGTCGCTCAACGGGACTGGCACCTTCTCGATTAAGTCTGCCAGAAAGCCATCCGGGGCAACACGGCCACGTCTCCTACCATTGCCCCATTCTGGCAGACATGCATCCCCAAGAAGTGGTCTTTCCTCATCTGAAGAGCCCTCCGCAATATCCTCCCCACTGATGACAAGCTCGCTGCCATCGGGTTCAGTCTCGCCTCTGCTTGCACATGCTGCTCGGATCGACAATCGGAAACAGCCAACCACATCCTCAGCCAAGGGGACCTACCGGTCTCGGTATGGAAAGCTCTTTCCCAGCGCTGCAGCTTGCCTTATGGAGGCCAAAACTTTTACCATCTCATGGACAGCTGGGCTTCAACGTTCCATGGCCACCAGATCGTCGCTATGGCTGCCACGTGGGTCATCTGAAAAATTGGAACAAGACGAGATACGAAGGCCATCAATACCGTACGGACCAACTAATTTGGGAAACCATTCGCCAATGCCAAAAGCGGAGACCTCTCTGACCTTCTGGAACTCTCTCCTTTCCTCTGCTTAGTCGTTTTGTTTCTGTTTGCCTCTTGTTTTGTCAGTATACGTGTATAGGCTTCGACATTTTGTGCCTTTTGGTATACTTGTATCGGTCGGCCTTTCGGCCTTTTTGATATAATATATAATATATATATATATATATATAATATATCGATTATTTTCAAGTACCTATCTAAAATATTTTGGCTAATAAATATATTTTTAAATGCTATAACTATTTCCTAAGAAATATATAAATACTTATTTCCTTCAAATCAAGTTCTTGACCATGACTATCTAATCACACATTCTTATTTCCTCACGATTGTTCACCTCTTCACAACAACCATGGCTTTGGACTATCTGGACATTATCATGATCGTCGCACCATACCAGGCGTCAGCACCAGGCAAGATACCTTGCCTTTACTGTTAATTTCTTGCTCAATATCATACATGTTTTATTTTTATAAGTTATTCTTTCAAAATCCTATGTAGTTGCAATTTATTATTTTAGTTTCTTTATGCATTTAGCCTAGAGTTAAGGGACCACCTTTGTTTGGGCTGCATTCATGGGCCGACACTTGTGTACCACGATGTCACGTGTCTTATATAGATTCGGACTTGCGTACCGACCGTACATCGGTGCGTACAGGACGAGCGTTAGGATATAACTGCTAATATAGTTGTCTAGAAGACTTAGCAGTTATTACAAATATTGTGGTGTGGATTCAGCACGAGTAGTGCATGGGGAGGGTGAAGACAGTTATTAGGCGCAGGGACTTTCACAAATTTATTTTTTCTAGCTGCCATTTGTGACTCAGTCGAGAGCTAGTGCACCGTGTATTTATTTACTTTCCTCTAGATGCCACTAGTGCCTCGGTTGAAACACAAATGTGCCATGCATTTACTTCCTATAGCTGCCGTTAGTGACCCACCCGAGAGACTAGTGTGTGTATTTATTTATTTTCCTCTAGATGCCACTAGTACCTCGGTTGAAATGCAACGCACCGTGTTTCTAGTCTCGGGAGCCCTTGTGTGGATCGTTGTCTTCAAAATGCATTTGCACATAGAATGGTTAAGGACCTTTAATTGTTTAGACATATGGAATTTTATGTTGAGCTAACTATATTCAATTTATGGCATGATATTATGTGTCTTGTTACATCCCTCTGAGGACCTGGTTATCTCGCCAGGTGTGTGCTCTTATCTTTTGCAGGTGTTCTAGCTCTAGCCGTGATTATCGCTATTTCTTCGAGGATGTGTACTTGGATCGTCTTCGCTTCGCTCGCCAAAAAAATCATTTCTTTCTCATTTATATTTCCTTTACTTGTTGGTAGTGGATTTGTCTCCGCCCAACATATAGTATCAAGACAATTCATTATTATTATATGATATCTTTTATCATTTATTTTGTGTGGATGAGATTAGTTATGGTTCTACTATATTTTACAGGTTATGTATCTATACGAGGCCTATGTACATTGTATGAATACAGCTGGCATGTATACGTTCCTAGTCCTACGTATTTTGGGACTGGGGCGTTACAAGAGGTATGAGCTGTGTCATGGAGTACATAAACAGATTCAAGAATACTAGTATCTAGTGATAACAAGCACTTTTGGAGGATATTGTTAAATTGATACAAGTAATCCAGATACCCTATATGTATAGGTAACCTATGGGTATACAAGTAAGGGAAAGAACTTACAAGATCTCATAGCTTCAAACTCCATAGGAATCAGCCTAGAAACGTAATAAATGAATAGTTAAGCTTACTATTACTTTTAGGTCATATTTTGACACTGTAATTATCAAATAGGTTACTTGGACTTCGATATGGATTCTGACCCGTATCCGCAGCTCAGGACCCCAGGCAAGTATACCTTGTCGAACATATACAGTATTTACATTATTTTCTCTCTCTATTGTATTCTTTCATATTGTCACATGATTTCCATTGTGATTGGTGTCCTTGATTGTCTTACCTGTTCTAGATTATATGTACGTATAGGATATTCGATATTGCTTGTCTATTAGCCTTCTTCATGTTATCGTGTCTTGTGATAGAGTTGCCAGTTCTACACCTTGTTCTTGACTGGACTATTCTTAATTGGGAGCATCTTGCATTGTATTACAGTTGAGACATACTAGATTGGGAGTATCTTACATTGTGCTACGACCTATAGCAGATTCTTCGATCTTGATATTGATTGATTGATTTGATTTGTGACATACTATAGATTGGGAGTATCTTGCATTGTACTACGGTTTATAGGTGTCTACTTGATTTTGTAGAGAGGAATTCGATATTAGAATTGGCTAATTGGCTGGGAGTATCTTGCATTGTACTACAGTCGAAATCTACTATAGATTGGGAGTATCTTGCATTGTACTACAAGATATAGAGGTTAATCGTTGATTGATAGCCAAGTCTAGTATTACATTCCATAGTGCTTGTCATGTTTAGATATCTTTCTTGCACCGTTCTTATCCTCCTTACAATTATTTACTGTTATATTAGTAGGCATATTTTATGTATCTTGCTAGTCCTCTGAGGACCTGATGATCTCTTTAGGCTTAGTCGAGTTGGAGCCAGGTACAGACGAACAGGTTTGAGCTAGCATTGGACCATGGTACCACTGCAGCTGAGTGTACCTTTGATATTTAGCAGTTTGGACTCATTCACTTCGTATCCATGTTTTTATTTTATTTTCGTCCATTAGTAGTGGATTTGTGTCCACCAGACGTAACTGGAAATTCTTGATAAACTTGATACTCCATTTATATTATCATTCATGATTCAGTTTCATTTGAGTTAGTTAATTGTATCATTTTATGAATGAGATCTAGACTGTGTTAGTCATATAGATTCTGTGACTTGTGTATACTAGACGGCGTTCTACCGCCGACACTGTGGCGTAGGGTGGACTTGGACACAGACTCGTATCCGAAAAGTGGGTGCGGGCCGTGACAGCTTTCCTGTCATGTTATAAGTGCTCTCTATGCGGATCTATATATGCATGATATGAGTGTACCTTGCACTTTCGATCCAAGATCCATCCATACAGGATATAGGTATACCTTACACTTACAACCCCTCGCCCTTAACTATATGAAGGTCACTAGCTTTTCGGGCTAGAATGGACTTATGTTCTCAAATCGAATATGTAAGACGATGATCACTCTATGCGGTTGCTAACCCAAACAATCAGAGGACCCCCGAAATACTTGGTAAGTGGCTTATCACATGCAATAGCAGGTCGCTAACCGTCTACATAAAGTGCACCAACAATACCAACTTTACCCCGCAGTCCCTCCTAGGCGAATGGTCCCAACGCCCTGGCGAACAACGTTCGAGAGAAGAAAACACCCGTGCATGGGCAATATATCTTTAAGTCCATTTGACCATGCAACGCATCTTATTTTTCATACAACCAAGCAAGTTTGCCTATCTCTATTTCAATTGGCACAATGCTCCAATATTCTCAACAAACGCCCCGAAGGCTACGAACATTTCGAAGGCACCATGCTACATCGACTGTTATGTCACATCCGTGCCACAACTTTCCTCGTCGCAAAGATGCCATCTTTTTGCAAGTCTCGTCTTGCTGCGCATACTTTGATATAGTTATTCGTCTTTCTTGTATCGTGCATTCGATGCACGCCTCGAAGCCGTATTTCTATGTTCTATGCCTTAGTGTTTAATTCGTTAGACTTATGTTCCTTCCTTCGACTTGTGCAACTGAGGCACGCCTCGATAGGGTATTCAATGTTCTATAGCTTGTGCACTGAGGCACTCGCGCCAATATTATCTTTCAATGTTCTAGCATACTAACTCGTGTGCGGGGCACGAATGTCTTGTGCACTGAGGCACTCGTCGATACAGTTATCCCATGTTCTTATGGCTTGCACACGAGGCGCTCGCCTTGCGATATTCAATGTTCTATAGCGACTCGTACATTTGCTGTACGATTCATTTCAATTGTTCTATCTAGTGTTCGACATGCACTATATTTATCTCTCATCAAGCTACGCCGTGGCATCGATAGGTCAACTCAGCATGCAATGATATATATTTTTTACTTAGGCATGAAGGAGTAGGAAGAGAAGTCAATGTCCCCCACCTTGAGTCGAAACTCCTTATCATTTTGCCGAGCTGATGCGGCTCGATTTCATAACTTCGTTGTACGGCCAACTCTCCTGACTTAGCCATTCGAGCACTTCGTGCTTCATTGAATTATACGACTGATTTGGTTTATCGTGCCAACGCCTCAGTCCGTCGCAAGGCGACGATTGATTTTGCGGACCCTTTTCTGAATAAAAAAAATGTCGACCTATAATATTTTAGCATAAATGTATAATCTGCACACGAAACCAACGAAAATCAATACTTGTTCATATCGGTCAATTGCCTTGCGTTGATTCGATTTCTTAGAATCTTCGAACCGACTCAATGCTTTGCCTCGGGGCAACTTAACACTTGCATCGTTCTTACTCGATGCATTCCTCGGGTCAATGTAACTATTCGACTCGATGCATCCTTTCGGGACAATGTAACTCTTTGTATCGATTCGCATCGATACGTAATCGGGTCAACGCAACTCTTCGAGTCAACAGCTCAGTATAATGCACCGGATGGAGCGGGGCATTACATTCACCATCTTCGGTGGCCTCCTCTTGGTCGAGCAGGGCCCATCATCGCTGGTGCCGTCAGTTGTCGAGAAGCTCCTTCGTATGAGCCCTACCGCTGCCATGCATCAGCGCTACCAGCACCTCCGACATCTTCGCGTCCCATCTGCACCTCACCGGCACAGTCTTCCATTCTCACTTCCCTCTCTCTCAAATTACTTCAGTAGAAAAAGAAAGCAAAAGAGGAAAGCAAATACAGAGGAGAGTGAAAGAGGCTCAGTTTCTTGCTTCCTTCCTTTCTTTTCTTTTCTCTCTCACTCTTGCAGCACAATTTTTCATTTTTTTTGGCCACAAGTGAGCGGAAGGTCAAAGGAGGGGGGCAACTCTGATTTGTGTCAGAAATCACAGTTTTACCAAGCAGTTTCATTTCCAAACCAAGTGGTAAAACTCGAATTTTCAATGGACAGTTATAGCAGAAAGTGACACTTTTCGTACCTACTGCTATCCAAACAGCCCCTTAGGTAAACTGGTAGGCTTCACGTAAAACAAAATCAAATATATGTTTATTCATTACCTATTAAAAAATGATCATTAAAATTAAAAAAATGACTGGGTAATTTTAGAATAAGAGATATAAGAGAGGGACCCATAATAATAGCATTACACTACCTTCTGAGTATAGGGGGGTGAATATAGTTCATGTCAATAATTATCAACTAAAAAAGTATATGGCTATACTATGCAAGTAAAGTACGGAATAATAAATAACTTGCAGGTAAGTAAACTAAAGTAAAGAGATCAAACAAATAACACCAAGATTTTATACTTGTCTCCCTCTTAGATGACTAATCCAGCCTTGAGAACTCTTGCTCGATGTTAAATTCACTATCTCGTAAAAATGCAGGCTTTTATCCGTAGACTTGCAACTTTTTTACAAATTGTATTTTATCCGAAAAGCACAACGACTTTTAGACTTCTTTGAAATGATCTTGGAACTTTTCAAGTTTGTACAACTCGAACAACTTCTAATCGACTCGAACTTGGCACGCAGGGATTAAGAAGCTGTTGCTTTGTAGATTAGAAGATTGTAAAGCACTTAGATGAAATAAGATATGAAAGAGATGAATGAATGAATGAGTGATTGAATGATTGAGTGATTTAGAAATAGAGAAATGGACTCTATTTATAGGAATCTGGGAAGCAGAGTTCGGCCCGAGTTCTGTCCTCCAACCTTCAAAAAATCGAACATTGAGTTCCTAGTCAGGGGGAAGACCATTTATCCAGGAAGACCAAATCTGGCTAACCAAGTTGGTCATAGTTCGGTAGGCCTCATTCCAGAATGTTGATTTTGGTTTTGTAGGCTTTTTGATTTGTTTCTAGTGGACTATTTTGATTGGGCTTTGGACAGTTTTGAAGAGGACAGAGTAGAGGAATTCAGAATCTCTGTTTGTAAAGTAAGACTCGACTCACATTATTTCCTATACTCAAATAAATATAAAAATACTACTCAATAACGATCTTCAATTAATGCAACGTCCTGACTTCGATGATGTAGTAGTGCTGTTGACTTGTATTCTTATGTGCCGTATTGAATCATATTAATTATTGTTTAGTCGATTATCAAAACAAGGTTCGTTGTGATCAGTTTGGTTCAACAATCTTCCCCAATTTGATAATGATTAATACGCCAGTATTCATACCTGGGCACGTTGTTGAAATAAGTCAAAGAATGTTCCACGTTCCAAATAGCTAAAGAATGTTCCATGTTCCAAATAGCTAAAGAATGTTCCAAATAGCTCCCCTATAATATTGTGCGTATATCTCTCCCCGTTGTCACTAGATCAAATCGTGAATGAGTTTCCTTGAAACAACAAATCATACAAGAGAGATATCGTAGTAAAATAAGAACACTAAATCTATCGACATCATTGTAATATAGAATGGACCTGAACAAGAGCCACCATAGAACAAAATCAAAAGTGCATAAAGAAAATATCATAAAGTGCATAATGAAAGTACAACTAATAAGCATAAAGTACTTCACTAATAAACAGAAAATACAAAGTGCATAAAATCAAACTAGAACATCAGTCTCCAGGACGAACTAAATAAAACATCTAACTGAGTAGATGATTAAATAAACTAGAAAGATGAATCATCATTAGAAGATGCAGTATCAACGGCGCGATCTAGATCATAGTAAGCCACGGATGGATCAAAGTATCGCTGAATCTCTGAATCATCCACATGGTGTCCAGCTCTATGAGGATGACGAAACCAGTAGAATGGGTCCACCAGGAGAAGCGTGGGCCATACTCTACTTAATGTATGGTATAGAGTTTCCAAGAGCATGGACACGCAAAATAGAATGATAGCAATCTTCCGAAAATGAGCATCGTCCAAATGGAATCGATCTCGCAACATATTCTGGATCGAGTCCAGAGTAGCAGCAGGAGCAGCATGAGGCTGAACATCATCAGAGTCTAGAGCCTAGAGGGTGGTGGAGGTGCATGACCAGTCCTACGATCCCTTTTCAAAAAATGAGGGGTATCGATGAAATGATAGTCGTCGAGAGGAATGCCAAAGTCATGGAATATCATAGGTTGATACATAGCAAACATATGGTTTCGTCCTTGTTTCCTTGCACGAATCATAATTCATCATCGTACGAGAAAAGTTAAACGGGATGGTATAATGCAGATGATAAAGAGCAGCAATTTTCAAATAATTGACTTCATTAAATGAACCATCTTAGGTAAAATAGATAAAAAGACAATGCGATGAAGTTCATAGAATCGTTGGTTCAGATAGTGTCACGACCCGCACCCGCTATAAGGGCACGTGCACGTGACAACGCCCAGCTCTCACCGTAAAAACGGCGTGGAACGCTGTAGGTTTTCTACTCTAAACAGTTTATATACATATATCAAAAACCTGTCGAGAATATGGTCAACTCCGAGCGGAGGACAAGCAATGAATATATATGAGTACTCAATCACAACTCTAAGATGATAAAGTAAAGACTGAAAGATAAAGACAACAAGACGAAAAAAATAAACCTGTCAAGTCCAAAATACAAATAATATCAAGTCCAAGTATCTAATACAATCCATAATAATAACAGTCTCAAAGTAGCTGGAGACAAGGTTCAGTACAAAAGACCTACTCTAACTAAGCGATAGGTAAGGTCTCGTCAGGCGGAGCTAAGCCCTGCTGGACCAACGTCTCCAAGTCTATGCCCACTACATCATCCAGACCGTAGTAGGTACAGTAATCCCCTCATCAGTATCTGTAATATTTTTCAACAATCCTGTCAGGATGGAACGAGTACAAATACTAACAGCAGTTCACAAGATATGACAAAAGCTATAAGACTGTAAGAGAGTATATACAAGAAAGTCATGGAATTTACATGTGAGTATCATGGAAGGTAATCTGTAA
>JANAVB010018930.1:0-40112 GCA_029216955.1 Iris pallida
CAGCAACATTATGCAGATCCAACCATAGTAGCAGCAAATCCAGCAGCTGTAGCAGCGAACACAAACGGCAGGAGGAAGAAGAAGAAGCATCCCCCTTCCTCCCAGTAGCCGTTTGACAGTCCGATTCGAGTCTCTTCATTCTAAATCAAGTACGTATGACTACTGCAGCTATCATCCAATATGTTATCAATAGGCTGCTGATCCACCCATAATTTAAGTGCTTCTACTAAAATCAAAGATAAGTGGATTTGTGGTTATCAATATATATTAAATAGAGAACTATCTTGATTTCGTAGTAGCTTGATTCAATTCTCTATAAAATCTAAGGTTGCATGCTATCTTATTATCTCTTGCCTAATTAACCATTAATTTTGGCCAACCTATAAATTATTTGACAATTAGTAGAGACTTAAACGAGCTTATTTTAATTCAAATTAATTTGTTGATTTTAATTCACATCCATTCCGTATCAATTTTGGTATCAGAGCCAAGTTTAGGTTTCGTTTGCATTAGATTCTTTCAATTTGTGCATTGAGAACATATAGAATTTTGTTAGGGCCCATATCATATTGCATGAATACCCGTAGCGGTAGACAAAACCAACCCACTCCTAATGTAGCCCCTGAACGAGATCAAATATTGCAAGAAATTCTAAATCGCCTAATTAACATGGAAAAAGATGTCAATGCGCTAAGAACGTCTAATGAAGATACTAGAAACCGACTTGAAAGACTAGAACGCAAATGTCATAGAACTCCTAACCTATTGGATGAGGGTTCTCATCATAGTGACTATAGAGAGATAGATAGAGACAAACATAGGAGTTTAGATCATCGTAGGGATGACCCAGTTGGACATCAAGACTATAGACAACGACATGATAATCTGGATAGGGATAGACCTAGAGGCTTTAATCACCGTCAGAATGATCCCCTTAGATATCATGACTATATGTCACCCCAAGACCTCATCAGAATTTTCGAGACGAGAGAATAATAAGAAGCGTGAAAATAGAAGCGCCTACTTTTGACGGTCAGCTGGACCCAAAAGTTTTCATCGACTGGATGACAGACATGGACCACTATTTTCGGTGGTATGATATGTCTGAGGCTAGAAAAGTTTGTTTTGCCACAATGAAGCTTGTTGGACAAGCTAAGTTACATTGGCAAAGTATTGAGCGATCGTTGGTACAAAGAAGGCAAGAACCCATTCTTACATGGGAGATGAAAAAGAAGTTGAAAGAAAATACTTGACAACTTCCTATTGACAAAGACTCTTGGACCAATGGCAGAAACTGACCCAAGGCCATCGTCATGTCACGGAATACCTCTCCAAATTCAACGAATATTTAATTCGATGTGGAGTGACGGAAGAGGTTGGAATGGCCCTTTATAGGTTTAGGTCTGGGCTTCGAGATGACTTACACGTGAGTTGTTTCTACGTGAGGTGACGTCATTAGAGCATGCTTATCAATTGGTTGAGGATCTTGACCGATGACCTATTTCAAAGGCCCACTTTCAATAGACAGTGTGATTCATGGACTATCTCTAACAGACCCAACGAGGCGAACCCTACATTTAATCAGTTCCAACCCAAGCCAAAACCTAGTGTACTGCCGTCGTCAAGAAACCCCGATGAAAAGGGTTTACTTGGAGATGCCCCCAAGGTCAATCCTTGTACTAAGTGCTATAGGTGTCATGGTCATGGTCATAACGTACATCAGTGTCTGACTCGAACCCTCCTTATTGATGATCAACCCGACGAAGACTAGGATGACAACATAGTAGAACATGAACCATATCTAGGAGAGTGCGAAGATAATCGTCCTGAAGACGATGGGTATATGAGTCTCATTAAGAGTTCCTCGACCTTTCGGAATGTTGATAGAGAGCGTGAAGACCCTAGACTTAGTGTTGTTTGAAGTGTTTTGTCACAAAAGAGAGACACTGACGATTGGCACCGTACCTCCATTTTCTACACCTTTATTAGAATTGGTAATCAATCATGTAAGGTGATTTTGGATAGTGGGAGTTGTGTTAACACTATTGCATCCAATGTGGTAGCCAAGACTGGTCTTAAAACTGAACCTCACCCTAACCCGTATAAGGTTATATGGGTAGATGAGTCATCCATCGGCGTTAAAGAGAGATGTCTTGTCCCTATCGAGTTTCCTACCTACAAGGACAAGGTATGGTGCGATGTGATTAAGATGGATGTGGGACATATCATCTTAGGAAGATCTTGGCTATTCGACTTAGACGTCACTCTCTATGGTCGTTCTAACTCTTGTACCTTCATGTATAAGGGTCAAAAGATCTGCCTCAACCCTATACAACCAAAGCCTAATCCAAATGTTGAGAAGAGTAGAACCTCCGACAAGAAGAAAGGGTTTGCCCTTATAGGCCCTAAAGAAATAGAAGATGAGATTGCGAAAAGGACTACAGTAGTTGCCTTGAAGTTCAGGATGATTCCGAGAGCAAGTCACAACTGAAGCAATCCCTGTCCTAGAGGAGTTTAAGGATATTTTCTTCGAGGATCTCCTAAACTGTTTGCCACCTATGCGTGACATCCAACACGCTATTGACCTTGTTCCGGGAGCAACCCTACCTAATTTGCCGCATTATCGACTAAATCTCATTGATCATGCAGAGTTAAGACAGCAAGTCGGAAAGTTATTAGGTAGAGGGGGTTTATCAGGGAGAGCATGAGCCCTTGCGCGGTACCTGCTATTTTGACTCTAAAAAAGATGGTACCTGGAGGATGTACTTAAATAGCCGCACGATCAATAAAATAACGGTGAAGTACCTTTTTTATTCCCAGGCTAGACGATATGTTAGATATAATATCGGGAGCCACTATCTTTTCAAAGATTGACCTCAAAAGTGGCTACCATCATATTCGTATTCGTCCAGGGGATGAATGGAAGACCGCATTTAAGACAAAAGACGGTCTTTACGAGTGGTTGGTCATGCCCTTTGGACTATCCAATGTCCCTAGCACCTTTATGAGTGTAATGACACAAGTGCTTAGGCTATTTATGGGTAGATTCTTGGTTGTGTATTTTGATGATATACTTTATCTACAGCCAATCTAAGGACCAACATGGTGTGTGCCAAAGCGAGAATGTATGCAACCCTAAGAAGTGTGCATTCTTTACTGAAGAATTATTTTTTTGGGGTTTTTCGTATCTTCTACAGGAATATCTGTCGATCCCCAGAAGATAAAGGCAATTGTAGAGTGGCCCGATCCCCGGAGCATTAGAGATATTAGGAGTTTTTACGTGCTAGCGTCTTTCTATCGTCGGTTTATACGGGAGTTTAGCGCCATCATGGCCCCCATAATTGATTGTTTAAAGAAGGAAGTTTTTGAGCGGTCAACTGCCGCCAAAGCATTCAAAGACATTAATAAAAGGATGACGGAGGCTCTTGTTATGCGCTTTCCTAATTTTTCGAAAGTGTTTGATGTTGCATATGATGTGTCTGGCACAGGCATAGGTAGGGTCTTGGCCCAAGAGGGACATACAGTAGTTTTCTTTAGCGAAAAATTGAACGAGGCCATGCAACGGTACTCTACCTACGATAAGGAGTTTTATGCGGTCATTCAATCCCTTCGCCATTGGCGACATTATTTACTACCGCATGAATTCGTTCTATATTCTAATCACGAGGCCCTAAGATACTTTAACTCCCAAAAGAAATTGAACACTAGATACAGTAGGTGGGTTGAGTTCTTGCAAGGCTATACTTACGTGTTGAAACATAAGACGAGAGTTGAAAACAAAGTCGCGGATGTGCTTAGTCGACATATAGTTGTACTGTCTGGCATGAGCGCTGAAGTTGTCTTTGATCAGGTCAAAGAAGAGTACGAGTCGTGCCCTGATTTTGGTGATATTCATATACTTTTGAGAGATGGGTTGACTCATGAGATAGATGGCTTTCTATTGACGGATAGCTATTTATTTCGATTTAGCAAGCTATATATCCCAAGTATGTCAATGAGAGATTTTTTGGTTTAGGAATTACATGCAGGTTGTTTGTCCGATCACTTTGGGCGAAATAAGACTACAGAAACTGTTAAGGATCAATTTTAGTGGCCTAGTGTCAAAAGAGATGTTGCAAAACTCGTCGGTCGATGTTGTACTTGTCAATTAGCTAAGCAACAAAAAAAAATACAGGCTTGTATACTCCGCTTCATGTACCTAATCGTCCATAGATAGATGCCAGTATGAATTTTGTGCTAGGTCTACCGAAGACCCTTAGGAAACACAATTTCATCTTTGTGGTAGTAAACTGTTTTTCGAAGATGGCCCACTTTTTGTACTATTCTAAAACGTCAGACGCTTCCAAGCTTGCTAGAATTTATTTTGATGAAGTCGTTAGATTGCATGGGTTACCAAAAACAATTGTGTCAGACAGGGACGTTAAGTTTCAAAGTTACTTTTGGAAAACCCTATAACATTTGATGGGAACAAAGTTTACCTTTTCCACGGCTTATCATTTCCAGACTGATGGACAGACTAAGGTGGTTAATAGGAGTTTCATACCAATGAACCCATAGATCTCATTCTCATGTCTCAGCATTCTAGGATTTCTGATTCAACATCTGCATTTGTCGAGCATATTCATAATTTGCATAAAAAAATCAGCAAAAAAAATGAATTAAGTTGTGCTCAATATAAGTCTTATGCTGATAAACACAAAAAAATTCTTGAGTTCCAAATTGTTGATTATGTTATGGTCCAACATAGACCGAAGCGGTTTTCTCCAGGGTCCGTTAAGAAATTGCATGCTTGCAGTGCAGGACCATTTAGATTTTGCAGAGAATTGGACCGAATGCATTACGTCATTGACTTACCACCTAAATTCGAAATCAGTTCTACATTTAATATTGAAGATTTGATGGCTTACAAAGGTCCCCCAATTAGTCTAAAAAATCCACTTGTGGATTCAAATGAACCACCCTCGAGCCACTTCCAGAGAGTTCCCCACTACTGCCCTCACTTCCATGATCCCAATCAATAGATCATTGGTAGAATATTGGATGATCAAATTATCTCTACTAGAGATGGTGGTTGTCAACGTTACATGGTTCGATGGAGAGGACGCCTGAAATTCGATAACTCGTGCATTACATGGGAGGAGCAGCAGCTTGATCCAGATTTACTGGAGTACTACGACAGTAGCCACCGGAGCCACTCGCCATAGCCGAATTCATTCCACCCCGAAAGAATTGATGAGAACCTCAGGCCCCCAATTACGAAGACCTACCAACGTAGACGACGACGCGACACGGCCTCATTATAGATTAGCATTTGATCCATAATACCATGACAGTAGCTATGAGAGTCATTCGTCATAGTCGAATTTCTTTTATCTCGGAAGAATTGATGAGGACATCATTTGAATGGATCAAATCAAATTCAGTTTTTCGTTTGTTTGTTTGTTTGTTGTTTTTACTCATTTCTTAGGAGGTTGTTGTGTAGTTGTTGAGTTGAAGTTGTTAGTTTGTTAGTAGTGGAAAAGTAGCCTATTTAAAGAAGGGTTGAATGTTTTCTTTGGGAATGAATGAAAAGAACTCTACTTTCTCTCTGTGGTCGCGATAGCCAAACCTCTCTTCCCCTTCTAGTCCTCGCTCCTTCCTTCCTTATTCCCCCCCTCCCCCCCATCCACAGCAATACCAAAAGCAGCAGCAGCAACCTGCAACAGTAGCAAGAGCATCCTGCAGCAGTAGCAGCAGATCCTACAGCAATAGCAACAGATCCTGCAGCAGTAGCAGCAGATCCAGCTGTAGCAATAACGACAACAGCCGTAGCAACGGATAGAAACTGCAACAAGAAGAAGCAGCCCCCTTCCTCCCGGTAGCCATTTGGCAGTCCGATTCGAGTCTCTCTTCATTCTAAATCAAGTACGTATGACTACTGCATCTATCGTCCAATATGTCATCCAATATGCCATCAATAGGCTGTTGATCCACCCATAATTTGAGTGCTTATACTAAAATCAAAGAAAATGGAATTTGTGGTTATCAATCTATATTAAATAGAGAAGTATCTTGATTTCGTGGTAGCTTGATTCAATTCTCTATCAAATCTAAGGTTGCATGCAAGCTTATTATCTCTTACCTAATATCCCATTAATTTTGTCAACCTAGAAACTATTTGGCAATCAGTAGACTTAAATGAGCTTACTTTAATTTAAATTAATTTGTTGATTTTAATTCGCATCCATTGCGCATCAACTTCTATACAAACATGGAGGAAAGATGATTTGGAACTTATCTGCATTTCACAACTCTATTTCTGCTACATCGAAATGAAGCATTAAGACACTGGAGTGGTACTCTCCTTTCTTATCTGAAAGAGTAACTTATCCATTCCTCTTCTTTTAAACTCTCGTCTCTCTTTCCACTAAAACTAAAGAGCAACACTACAAACCACAAAATCTTCGCTAAACTCTAGTCGTCAACTATACTAAAAACTAGAAATTCTAACTGGTGGTTCTGAGACAAAAGTGCTAAGCTTTATATATATATATATATATATATATATATATATATATATATATATATATGGTCCGGATTCGGAGCCCTGGTCGTCGCCCTCGACCGTTGGATTAAACGGACGTGCATGGGGGGCCCACACGGGCGCACGTGGGGGCCCACGCAGGCCCTCCGATCTGATGGTGCAAGGGGGCGGGGCTCCGCGGGCGGGATTTTTGATCCACACCCTATATATATATATAATATATATATATATATATATATACACACACACACACACAACGTTGAATCACAAGGTCTTGTTATGCACCAGTTAACATATTATTTTCTTGGTCCTATAAGCATGAAATATGACCTGATAAAGATTGTTGTCGTGATTCTAGAAAGGTTTATCCATCAAAACAGCCGAGTTATAGGCCATATATAACTTCACTCACATAGTAAATTCTTCATGCCAATCAAAAGAAGGCATTGGTATTGTTATGGAACAACAGTTACAAACTTTTAAGGAACAATCAGTTCTTTCGATGAAAAGTAAGATCAAGAAACAAAAATAAAAAAATCTTTTGCCCATAAAACTCCTAACATACAGAAGGATCAAAATATCTTTAAGTCATCTAAAGTAAATAAGTGTGGGATTGTCATTCCTTTAACCTTTAGCTTAATGTGTCATAGAGATGAATGCAATTCCCAATAGCAAATCGTATCATCTTATCTCCTTGTCTACTCTAGACTCTTATTCTACCAGACGGACTCCTTGATTGCATGAGCTTAAACTGCATATCCAAAATGCAGTCTACATACTTGCCATGGCATGACCCTCTCAAGCTCATAGCTCCTTGGCTAGGAATTTGGCATCAACAAAGAGGGTTGACGTCAGGTTGATAGCTTGTCATAAAAACTGCCAAATCTTTCATAGTGCTTTGTTATGCTCCATAGTCGATCCTTTTTGACAGGAAAAAAAAAAAGCTTGGATGATGATAATGATGATCTAAAGCCAATAAAAAGGGCAACCGTGATTCAAATCTTTACGAAACCAAATAACCAATCACCACGTCCATCCATTTGTAACCTCAAGAATAAAGAAACAAGAGGAAAGCTATTCCTCCATACCAACGATCAAAATAATCTAAAACTACCAAAATCCTAAGCAAAATATTATCATAAGCAACATGATATGCAACGTTAACAAACCACAATCGAAAGGGATACAGGCTAATCCTCACTCCAATCTAGCTGGTTGGTCCACCCAGAATTCATCTGCTCCCAACAATCTCTCAGAAACGACATATACAAACAAATCCTCATCAAACATTTAACCCTAAATACCATCAATCAAAACAAGGTGGCACTTTTGACCAATCTTCCAATCAACACAACCATTATTTGACATCTTCCGATCAATCCAACCATTAAAGACAAATTTCATGTGTGGAGAACATATAACCAAGCACAACAAATCCTTTATACCAAAAGTGCAATTTCCTCCTAAACCATTAACCAGAATTTTCAAAATATACCAAAAGTGCAATTCCTCCTAAACCATTAACCATTCATCAAGAAACACCAAAATTTCTTATCAAGGCTCATGAATAACTCCTTTAAAAAAAAATCAAAATTTCTTAAAATTTTCAAAACCCAACTTTCCAAAATGAACCACCATATACATACAAACCTTCCGTTGATCCAGCGACGTAAAACTCTAACAAAAGCCAGTTCCATTATTCAATCGGATCCAAATTTGCACAAATTTATCAAGACTTATCACACTCCAATCTTTATATCATAATGCATCCATATTAACCATTCATCCAGAAACACCAACAGTTCCTTAGAATTATTCAAATGTTTTCATAAAAATTTCAAGACCCATCATACCAAATTCATCAAAATTTTAATAAGAATTGATCAAAATTGTAACAAGCACCCCCAACCCCAGTTCTAATATTCCTAGAAAATAAGAAAAGGAGAGAAAATTAGGAGAGAAAATCCGACCTTTTCTTCGCCAGATTGGACTAAGGTTTCTTCCACAGCACTGGGGTGTTGTCGAGAAGGGGAAAAGAACGAAAGACGAAGCAATAAATAAAGAGAGGAGGAAGGGACTAAGAAAGAAATTAGAAGGTGGAGAGGACTAGAAAGGAATTAGGAAGAGGGAGTAGGAAAGAAATTTTGCGAGTTATCGAGGGTGGAGGCGGATAGAAGCGAGTGAATTGGTGGATTTATAGGTTTTTTTAGGGGCACCTCCACAATTACTAAGGGGCAGCCCTTACTTAGGGGACAGCCCATTTGGTAGAGATTCTACTAGGAGGCAGTCCAATTTTACTAGGGGCACCCAACCCCCCAAACTCAAATTTCCAATTCATTTCATCATTTCTCTCTCTCTCCTCCAAAAGAAAAAGAAGAAGAGCTCTCCCTTCCTCTCCCTAAACCCTAGAAAATTCTCATCCACTACTCTAATCCTAATTCCTCCACCAAATTTCTTTGAAGAACACTCCCACATTCGACGAGATGACACGCAAGTCCAAGAAATCGGATTCTCGGTACGTTCTTCCCTAATTTCTTCTATAATTTTCTACATTTTATTCGAAACCCTAGAATAGTTTTAATTGTCTAAAAACTTTTGATAATTTAGGTTTAGAATGTCTTTAGGGTTTATGATTGCCATTTCGAACACGACAAAGCCATAATTTCTCCTAAAACCCTAACCCTAGAAAACGACAAACGAGCGAGTCGTTTGTCTGTTGGCCGAGTACAGTAGGACTGCCAAGCATGTGGCAGTCCTCATGTAAACAAGGACTGCCACAGGCCTGGCAGTCCTCTTTCAATAGAGGACTGCCAGGGCTGTGGCAGTCCTTGTTTACATGAGGACTGTCACATGCTTGGCAGTCCTAATGTACTCAGTTCTGGGGGTGGAGGATAGTGGGTAAGAGTTCTATTTTAGTTTGCATTAGTTATTAATTGTATGGTCGAACAATCCAATGTTCTATAGGGGTAACAGTCCTCCCGACGCACCAAAAAGAATATGCCCCACCGCGTCAAAGCGGAAGGAACGCGCGGAACGTCCTCTTGAGCGTCCGATTACAATTTCTGAACCGGAGCGCCAAGGTCGGGCCGGGACACGGAGATCCCCACCGGTTGCACAAGCTCGGTCGAAGCAACGAGCTCGTACTCCTTCTCCTTCTTCCAGTGATGACGACGACGTGCCCATTAGCCAACTCCTGCCACCCCGTCAAGCTGGTTCTGCTCCATCTGAGGAGGCCGGTCCTTCTGAGCCGCCTGTCCGTCCGCCAGGTTGCTCAATGTTGGCTTCATTTGAGAACCATATTGCATATACAATATGGAAGGACCCGGTATGTACATTACTTTTGTAAGCTAGCAGTTTAGTATATGATATCTATATGTATTTCATATGTTTTATGTTTTTATATGTTGTTTGATATACAGAGGACATATCGTATGCTTAGGGCTGTGAGTCACGGGAAGAAAACCGTGTCTTGGCCGTTTAGAAGCTTACCGGAGGCCGTCCAGGAGAAAATCGTACCGAGCGGTTTACATAATTTGGCTGATTATGCCTATAGGACAATGGATAGTGCCCTGATATCCGTCTTTGTGGAGAGATGGCACTCGGAGACCAATATGTTTCATCTCCCATGCGGGGAGATAACTATTACACTTGACGACGTGTACCAGATACTAGAGCTACCAGTTACCGGTCGCGTCATGACCAAAGAATATTACAGAGATGAAAAATCGACAAAATGGTACTCAAAGATCGTCAAGTTTGTCTCAAGTAACCTTGGACTTGAGGAAACTAGTTTTACAACTCTCCCGGGCTTCAAGAAATCATATGGAATTCCTCTTTCATTTCTGGTGGAGCACTTCAGGAATATGGAATTGGATGAGGATGATGATGAGTTGGTCGACGCGATGGCCCGTGCTTACATGCTGTTCGTCCTTGGAACGGTGGACATTTCGGACAAGTCTGGAACCTCGATACATGCGAGGTACATGCTCAATTTATTGTCCGTGGATGACTTCATCGATATATCGTGGGATAGCGGTATTCTCGCCTATCTTTACCGCGAGCTCGGCATCGCATCCCGTGTCGGGACTAAGACAATTGCTGGATGCCAGACTCTGCTACATGTAAGAAAACTTTCAACGATTTAATCTCGTATACTTCATTTTGTTGTTTATATTTTGTGACTATTAACTTAGTAATTGAATAGGCATGGATATACGAGCACTTTCCGATGCTCAGGCGGGGTGACCAGAACCCAATCTATTTTGAACACCTTCCTAGAGTGGCTCGATGGAGGCCGGCCCAGGTGGAAACCAAAGATTGGCAAATCCTGGCTTCCATTCGTGAAGTACTTGACAATTTGGTACCGGAAGAGGTAATAAATTGGGACTAACCTTAATTTTTCATGTTAAGTTTTATTTTTGCTGTTAACTGTTTTCCTACAGATATTTTGGGATCCATACCGGGATTTTCGCGAGGGGAGTCGTGCCATCCAACCAGTTTCTTTATTTCATGGCATGATCACATGCTATGATATCAAGGAGCCGTACATGCCTGATCGTGTACTTCGGCAGTTCGGCTTCGTCCAAAGTGTGCCGAAGCGCACACTACAGATGTTGGAACCTCCCCGCGGGACCCAACCATTGAACTACAAACCGACGTGTTTCGACTGGGTGACCGACTTCTACTCCGAGTGGCAAAGGCACCTGCTTGGGGAAGATGAGAGCCAACCGGTCACCCAGATGGCCGACTGCAGTAAGGACTACATGCCGTACTTTCGGCGGGTCGGACATCCCAAGTTGTTGAACCCTACAAACCCGGGTCCCTCGGCCGTAGTAGCTGTTGGAAATCTTCCTTCCAAAAACATCTTGTATGCTTCATTGGTGAAGATGGTGAGTTCCGCATTAGTAGTTAGTTCGAGATTTTCATGTTTGTATACTAAGTTCAATTATACTTTCATTTATAGTCTAGAAGGGTGAAGGAACTGGCCAAGACACTTCGGAGTGCTTGCCAAAGTGACACTAGTGTCTTGGTCGACACTAGTACCTTGGTCGCCAACGAGCTTGAGCGCATCGACGACGAGGTTGAGTTCCCATTCATGCGTAATGCGGAGTCTCGTTCGAAGGCCCGTCATGATATGTGATATGATTGTCTGACGTCTGGCTGTATGATGTTGAATACTTGTGTCCGTCTTGTAAACTATTTTGGATGTGTGTTGGATATGTTGATATACTTCTGTTAGATATGTGATATGCTGGATATGTGATATGTGTTGGATATGTGATATGTTGGATATGTGATATGTGTTGGCTGGATATATGATATGCTGGATATGTGATATGTGTTGGCTGGATATGTGTTGGATATGTGATATGTGTTGGCACTATTTGTGTGAATATGTGATATGTTGGTCATGTTAGATATGTGATATGTGTTGATCACATCACAGAACATTTTATGAAGGACTGCCACACACACAGGGCAGTCCTTCACAAGTGTAGGACTGCCCTGTGTGTGGCAGTCCTATCTAAAATGTGCTGTGATCAAATAACAGAACATTTCAAGTTGGACTGCCACACACAGGGCAGTCCTACACAAGTGAAGGACTGCCCTGTGTGTGGCAGTCCAACTTGAAATGTTCTGTGATTTGATTACAGCACATTTTAGATAGGACTGCCCCACACAGGGCAGTCCTACACTTGTGAAGGACTGCCCTGTGTGTGGCAGTCCTATCTAAAATGTGCTGTGATCAAATCACAGAACATTTCAAATTGGACTGCCACACACAGGGCAGTTCTACACTTGTGTTGGACTTCCCAGTGTGTGGCAGTCCTAGCTAAAATGTTCTGTGATTTGATCACAGAACATTTCAAGTTGGACTGCCACACATAGGGCAGTCCTACACAATTGAAGGACTGCCCAGTGTGTGGCAGTCCTAGCTAAAATACAGGAAACATATATTGGACTTCATTTTTTATATGCTAAGACGAAGTGTTCTTTGTGCGGTTCAAGCCATGTATCTTTGATGTATGAAATGCATGTCGGCTCCCTCGCCTCCCACTTTTCCTTGAACATGTACCATGCGGCATCGTAACTGTCAATCGTAGAGGCTCGCCACACACAATTCCAGTCATTGGAGAATTCTTGAAAATTTTGCATGTCAATTTTACCTTCCTCCTTCTGAAACTTTAACTTACATTGGGCTTCAATATTACGATTGACATGCCAAGTGCATAGCAATGTATCCGCTTGAGAAAAAATAATGCAAATAGCATTAATTAGGGCATACTCTCTGTCGGTCACAAGAACTGACGGCTCTGTATGACCGCTGTAGAGTGTTTTCAGTTTCTCCAATGCCCATGTATAGTCTTCAAGTTTTTCACTCTTCATGAAGCAAAATGCCACCGGGAATGTTTTTCCGAGTAGAGGTGAATCCGACAATATGAAGGAGAGGCATCTTGAACTTGTTGGTCTTGTACGTGCAATCAAGGACTAACACATCGGCAAATGACCTGGCCAGTGTGTGGCAGTCCGGATGAGCCCAAAAGATTGAAATTACTTCCTTACTCTGGGGATGTGTTCTATGGAACTCAACGTAATGATTATCGGCAAGCAACTTCAGCACTTCTTGCATCGCCATTCTTGATTTGGTCCGAACAGCGTTCGAAGAAGATAGGGCGTTGTATATTGACCTCATCGTAGACAAGTTCTTCTCATCTTCATGTCGTATGACTGAATATATTTGTCTCGGTGCAACACCGAAAATGGACAAGTCTTCGGCTATCTTCTTCTCCGTAGGGTTCAACCGTCCGACATACGGATGACCCAATAGTGTCTCGGAAATCTCATGATTGTGGGTTCCATTCTTCACTTGTACTGACCACTTTCCTTCTTCTTCTTTTCTAATCTGGATCTTGAATGGACAACCACATTTTCTCGTTCCAGCTTTCTTTCTTGGAACTTTATTTTGGATAACTGTGTCTTTCTTGTGAGATCTGAACACACCACCTCGTTCACAGCCAACCATCAGACTTTGTCGTCCCGGGCGATTACGGGCCGATCTGGATATCACTAGAACCAACTTGTTTTCCCGTCCGACTTCTCGACACCATTGTACCGCATCGTCGCTTGATTGAAACGAAAGATCGGTCCAAAATAAATGCCCTACATCGATTGCAATTGGAGCATGTACCGCAACCTCGGAAGATCGCAAGTCCTACAATATAAGTTAAAAGTCAAACTAAACAACTACATAAAACGTATTATTACTTATAGAGGAGTCTGTACTTGGTCACAAGTTGAGACACTTTAAGCGTATCTGTCTGCAACATATAATCCTTAGTTCTCTAAAATTTAGTTATAAATGTAATATAGTTGCTACTTGAAACTAACATCATAATGCCCAGACACAAACGGTGGTGAACCCATAAATAGTGAAATTCTTGCTTAGTCGTACATTAAGCTTACAATCAGTTTCAATTTTAGATATAAAGAAATGTTAACGTAGTATTATATGGTTGGTTCTGGTGCTATGTTTTTACTTTTCAACCTAGTGAGTGAAAAGTGAGAATTTAACTTTGAAAGCTTTGTAATAGTTCAATGGAAGATCATGTGTTAGCATGGGATTGGAAGATATAAACGAAGAAGTCAATTTTAACTGTAAATCCTTTCGTTGCAAGGAACATGCTTGATTACTAGGTGTTCTCTTTGATGTTTTACATATTCTCTGTTGTAAATCCTTTCGTTGCAAGTCAATTTTTATATTTCTTTGTCACTTTTCCTTGGACACATAGGACTGCCACAATGTGGCAGTCCCTCACATATATAGGACTGCCACAGATGTGGCAGTCCTTCACATAAATAGGACTGCCACATCTCTGGCAGTCCTATATTTGTGAGGGACTGCACATTTGTGGCAGTCCTCTGTGTCCAAGTCTAATTTTTGACCCGAAGTAAAGTTCAAGTGTCGTTACCACGAGGGTTTCTGATGCTTCAAAGTGTTCTTCGGAAGTTGTGGGAGGAGAGTATCTAGCATTTGATGGTCCGGGTTGTTCCATTTTCTATTTTTTTCTACATTAAACACAAAATTCAACTTTTATATGTAAAATTTAGGTTAAAACTTAAAATATTACAAAAAATAAATTCGACGACTTACAAATTAATGGGAGAAGTGATTGACACTGTATTCTACCAAAAATTTTAGGTTGGGGGACAATTTCACCTAGCTAGGGTTAATTATAGGTTTATAGGAGGAGAAGAAAAAAAGAGTAGAGGAAGAGAAGTAGTGGAGGGAGGAAGAAAGAGAGAGATGAACCAATCTAAAATGAACTTGGCTTATATAGTATTTTTTGGGCTGCCCCCCTAGTAAAAAAACCCAATGGCAAACTTGTAATTTTTTGGAAAAAATTTTGGGTTGTCCCTTAGTAATTGTGGAGGTGCCCCTAAAAAAACCAATGGGTGGATAAAAGTATGTGGTTGAATTGAAAAAGTGCACGTTCAGCAGCACACAACCCTAACCGCACAAGAATTTCATGTGCGGGGCACCTGATGACCTCAATGCTGTATATTGGACGGCCCGCAATCCGCCCGTGCTGGCTTGGTCAAAGTCGGTTCGGGTGGGGTCCGGATTCAGTCAACAGATCGGCCCGGTCCGGCTCGGCCCACCACTCAAGTGGATCCGAGTTGGATCCTATTTTGTGGCCCAAAAGTTTGGTTCAGTCCGATCGGTTCAAGAATCAGTCCGCACCGGTCCGCCAAGTCCGATCGACCAGACAGATTCGGTCTAGACCCCAAAATTTTTAATTTTTTTTGAACGTTTGGAGGTTTTTTTTAATACCAAAATACTCTCGTTCGACTATTTTATGATTATTTTATGGGTACTTTGATCATTTTGCTGAAAATGATCAAAAATATTCTTATAGTAACTATATTTTGGGAATACTAGAAGTAATTTGTATCCAAAAATTTCTAGATATAGCCATAAATCTTCACAATAATTTTTCTTCCATCTCTTACAATATTTAGAAGCAAATCAATTTCTAAAAATTGAAGTAGCAACTTTCTAGATTTTAGAGTGCAACTTTCTGCAATTTAAAGTGCAGCATTTTTGTGCGAAATTTCTCGGAGGCTTTTTTTTTTTCCTTCTTTTTTGAATTCAGGATTCTTCTTCCTTTCTCACTCTTTGTTAGAAAAATAAATTGTTCTCTTTTTAATATTATAAAATAGTTTTCTTCCACTCTTTTTTGAATTTGAAAATTTTCTTTCCTCTCTCTCTCTCTCTCTCTCTCTCTCTCTCTCTGTTAGAAAAAATTTCTTCTCTTTTTTTTTATATTATAAAATAGTTTTCTTCCTTTTTTTGAATTCTGGATTTTTTTTCCTCTCTCTATTTTTTAGTAGAATTATTTTTTTCATCTTTTTTTTTAAATTTGGAATATATTTTTTCTTTCTCTATTTTTTAAAATATGGATATTACTAGTTCTAACTACCCATATTGTCATAGTCGTATCCAATTATAATATTTATTTAATTAATTGTACGTTCCTTAAATTTTTTCTCTAATTAATTGTTAATATTTATTATAATGAAAAGGATTTAATAATTTAATTAGATGAATTTTTTATAAAAGTTCATAGATTAAATTTGCAATTGTATTTTTAGACTTACCAACTCATTGGGTTAGGTGTCAATATGAGAGAGTAGGTGGCATCTTCTAAGACATGTGGCACTTAATGATGCCACATGGGTTGGATGCATGAAGAGGGGCTCTCTTCATGAGCCACCTCACCCTCTTTCTTCTCCTTCCTCTTTATTTCTTTTCCTCTCCTTATTCCCTTCATCCCCATCACCAAAACCCAAACCCCCTCTTTCAAAAAAAAAAAAAAAGAAGAAGAAGAGAGAGAAGGAAGATGGAGTAAAGAAGGAGAAATTGGAGAAGGAGCAAGCCCTAATTCCCAATTCCAAACCGAAATTATTTTTCCAAGGCAAGTCCTCCCCTATCTATATTAATTACATATAATTTCTGATGGAGTTGTAGAAGCTATAGCACAAGTATTACACTCAAGTAATGTAAATCTGAAAAAATAAATTCATGCACAGTTTTGTTGTGAGACTGTTTTGACCTAATAAACTTCACTAAAATAAAAATATGTCTAAACTAGTTATCTAGATAATTCGATGCCGTTTTCGAAAACATATAATATGATGGTATTATGATTTATGTACTAGGAGCTACAGGCCGTGCAACATGGATGAAATATTCTGGAACGATATTCTGGAATTTATTTTACAGTATTTTTCGGATCAGTTTTGATCTACCAGACGTCATTAAAATTGAAATATGTCTGAATGAGAATCAAAGAGGACTCGATAAGCTTTCCGACGATATATGATACAATAGGGTATGAGTTTATATGGTGGAAGTTATGGGTCGTACAACATATGTGTACAATTCTGGAATTGAATCAGGAATCCGGTGTACACATAATTTTGTACGACAGATTTGACCTATTAAACCCTGTTAAAATGAGAATATGTATGAACAGAAATCGAAGAGGATTCGATAAGCTTTTCAGCGGTATATAATATGATAGTATCTAGATGTATATATTAGGAATTATTAACCGTACAATATCATCGTCGAAACCTGGAAACAATTTCAGTAATTTAAGGACACAACAGCTTTGTATCCTAATTTTGACCTATTAAACTTTATCAAATCCAAAATGTGTAACACGTGTTTCGTAGAAAATTTGATAAGCTTTCCAACGATATATAATATGATGGTATTCAGATTTATATGATAGGAGTTATGCTATTTGCAAGTAGAGGAGACATATTTGGGATTCTGGACAACTTAGTTTTGTATTTTATATAATTCTTATCTACTATATTAGCTGCGCATGACCGGTGTAGAGTTGTTCCACCGAATGGGCTTTGACCCATTTCAATTCTACGGAGAGTTGCACCGGGTCGGTTATATTACTGTGTTTGGAGCTTGAAATACAAAGGAGACTGCCAAAATTTTCAATAATTTTGGGAGTTAGCCAAAGTTAGAGAATTTCGGGATTAGGAAAACCTAATTGAATAATCTAAGTTTATATCCAGCTTCCTAGTCACAAAATATTACCATACACACGAGATGGTAAAATAAGTTGAACAATTCATTGCCAACGATTATTACCATATGGCGTGTTGTTCCGATACATGAGATGGTAATGAGTTGGATAATCTCCTGCCAACAAGATATTACCGTATGGCGTATTGTCTTTGACGCACGAGATGGTAATTGAGTTGGAACATGATATTAGATATAGGAGTTAATAGACTATTGTCTGTGTTTGTAGTTGCATCATGGGGTGGGAGAGAACAACTGGATCATGTCTATCGAAATCCTTGCAATATAATAACAACAGAAAAAGTTGATCAATAGTCCCGCATCTGTAAGGCCTTGCGATATCGGGGGTGAGGCCTAGCTCACCAACAGAGAACAGTCCAATAAATTCCGTGAATAAAATCAAAATTTAAAAAGTTAATATATACAAGTTTTCCACAAGATGTGGGGGGTCGGATCTAAGGCACCGTACCCAATCCAGACACCACCTGGTTCCGGGTAAATGGGATTATTGTCGGAAAAATAGAGAATGATCGTGATCCAAATGTGTTCTCTAAACTGCATCATCATATAGAAAACTTGACTATGATTGTGGTAGTGAATTTAGGTTGTTGTGATTGTGGCGGTAGTCGTTATTTATGAATTATTAAGATTTAGTCGTAGGATGAACACTAAGTAAATTCATATAATGAAATCTAGTCAAAGTCAAATTTAAGCTAAAGTTATAATCCCTCAGAATTAATTTTTCAATTTCTTTACTCTGGAATTTCGAGAATCCGATCATCTCAGTGATTCTCAATTTACTTATTTTATTTTCTCGTCTTTGACTGAGGACTTGCATGTCGTTTGACGACCTAGTATTGTTCACTAGATTTGTTGACATACTTTCAAGGAGCTGCTATTGTACATTGAAGAAAAGCTGGAGAACAAGAATGAGATGTGACAATTGAAGGCAATCATATTGAAATCAGATCTTCTTATCATCAATTCAGGTATATAAATATATAATTATAATTGGGTTAATAGTTGTAATAGGTAGAATAGTCCATTTCAAATTTATAGTTTCAGAATGCCCATTTGAATAATATTAATTTTATTTTGCCAATTATGACCTGTGATAACCTATCCTAAACCTTACGGCAACAATCGTGAATATGGGTATTAGAGTATTCGTATGTCGCGTAGCCTGAGGATGATATTACGTACTCGGCTCGCCGTATTCTGAAAGCGGGGCGTGACACGTCTTTTAGTGGTGGCCCATGCAGGTCTAAAAAAAGCCTAGGATAGGATATAGGTCTTGATTTGGAGTCATTTATGGTAAATGCAGAATTGAATGTCTTGAAACTTTTTGATAAATATTCAGATCACATGGAATAAGGAGATTTAGACTTGATGAGTTACATTTTTGACTGAAAGTTCTCGGAAGATAGAAAATAAATTAATGCAAGAATAATTTTGAGTCTAGCTGGATTCTTTTATAACTAAGTATTGAGGTATAATATAGAGTGAGATTCTAATGTAGTTAGCTTGGCAAGTCATATGATGATAAAAGATTGATTTCTTAAGAAGGAATTGAACGATATAAGATAAAATACTTGGGATCCGAATAGAAGTATCGGTTAGATTTGGCCTAGTAAAGGATTGTAGAAAATTCTTTAAGGATATCGAACTTGACAACATCAGTAAACCTGTGTTTGGGTATATCTAGAACTATTATATAGAATAGGATAGTAAGAAAAGAAGGACCATGTAGCCAATAGCCGATAATGATTTAAGATTTTGGAATGAATATAATGTGTTTTTGGAGATTAGCATAGATATAAATATGGCTTGGAAGGATTATTTGGTAAGCTAGTATTAGCAATATCTTGCTTAAGGTATAGGCATAATAGATATTATATTGTATATAGTTTATTGAATGTAGTGTAGCTCCTTGATATTTTGATTTTATTATTCTTAAATCCCGACTCGTCCCATTTTCTTGCCAGATTTTCATATATATATTTTCTAAATTCCTAACCTACTTGAATTTTTTTTATCTCCTTATGTCATCCCTTATCTTATCAATTTAGAATCCTAAATTATATCCTTCTTTCTCCATCAATTTATTTTTCAACAACATTCCTGATTTCAGTAAGTGTTCTCCTTCTAAATATCCTATAGGCATTACTCATTAATTGTTCATTGGATTTCTTGTAAAACAATATTTTTATTTGAATATTTGTGATTGAATTCCCTGTGAATGAATATTTATTTATTTTGTGCCCAATTAATGTAATTTTTAAGGGTCTCTTGTTGGAATTGGTTTTGATGATCGAGAATTGTTCTTGAAGGATTAAGATAATATTAGATAGGATTTGGGACAGTAAAACAGATGGCCTAGAAAAAAAATTAAATATATGGATTGTGTATGGAGTGTTGTGGCTTGAATTGAATTGATTGAATTTTGAATTGCGTAAGAAGACTCGACGGTGAGATTACAAGATAGTACGATCGAAAGTTTGAATTGGAGGATATGAGAATTATATTGCTCAATACTTTGAGATAGACAAATGTCACGACCCGCACCCGCTTTTCGGATACGAGACGTGTCCAAGCCAGCCTACGCCGCAGAGTTGACGGTAGAACGCTGTCAAGCCCGCAATAAATAATTGCTCAAAATCACAAAATGTAACATATATTGCTCATTCACATTTCTAAAATTAATTACAACATTTACAACATTTATATTTTTAAAGAAAGTACAAGGTTCTCATAATTAATGAAAATGATACCACTTCTATCTATTTTTAGGTTTCTGTCTGCAAGTACACCCGTATCTCCCTAAGCTAAGTGAAGCCACAACTAACCTGAAAAATGTTGGTTTCTAGTCAGGAATGGAACAAGCACACTAACCGACGGCAATGCGAAAACACAATAGAATTCACAAGACATGAAAATAACATATGTGAGATGAAAACGAGAAAGTAACTGATGTCATGGCAAGCGGTAAAAAAAACAAGAAACAAATAAAAGACAACTATCTATGTGGTTTGAAATATCAGTTTCAACATGTGAACGGCTAGAGGGTAAATTCGGCATCCTGCACGTGTCGTATGCAGCTGCTATTCTCCATGAAAGACACGAGGGATATTTCTGGGTAGTCCACATGTCTACTAAGATATTTTCCCTCCCGACCAGTACTCATGGACTCGAATAAGTCATAAAACACGAAAACATGATAATCACGAAATATAGTAAGTAGAGTTCCATGATACTAATTTCTGTGTGACGAGCGTGTCAACAAGCAAGATAGCATATGTATAAACATGAAATGGAAAGACTACTATGAATCGAAAATCAATCAGAAAGTGCACTTATCTGAGGTCCTTAGCTGGTGAAACCGAGAATCCCGTTGTGTCCATGATAGTCTGATTAGCAGTGGGGGGAGAGAGAAAGCCCACCGGCGTCGGAGAAGCTCAAGATCCATGGCGCGGCATCGGCGGAGGCACACGGAGAGGCGTGTGCGCGCAGTCAGACGGCTGGACCGGCATCGGAGGAAAGGAGGGTGCTGGATCTGCTCCAGCGCCTGGGTCGCGCGGGTCCAGGTCCACGACGGATGGCCGTGCTGGCACTGCGTTGGGCTCGTCGCTCGCCGGGCATGAGGACAGACGACACGATAAGGTGGGGCGACGCGACGGTCTTGGTCGCAGGGAGCGAAGGTGGCGCTAGCCGAGATAGGAAGGCAGGCGAAGTTCCTTCGGGAGCGGCCCACCATGGCGGCGGCCGAGAGGATAAGCCAAGGTAGGTTAAGGTGTGGCTTCGTAGAGGGGTGTGCGTGAGGTTTTTGACGTAACGATGGAAGAGCGACTTCGAGGATGTCGAGGCGGCGGGACCGGCTCCGCTTCTTCTGGCAGATCCGCGACGAGGAGGTGCGTGGAGAGCGCTGGGTTTCGAATCTGACGGCTAGGGCACGGCGAGGTGGCTCAGAAGAAGATGGCCGGATGGTGTAGGAGGTCTGGATCTAGAGGGATCCAGCGTCGGAGGCTCGACGAGACGACCACGGCGGGTCTGGAGGTCAGCGTCGGAGCTCTTCAAGAAAGAGGGAAAGACGGTGGAGCTTCTGACTAGAGACGCCCTGTGCGCGACGGTGGGGTCGCAGGATCGGTCGACGGCGCTCGACCTTACGCCGGGGACGGGGACGGGATCTGCTTCGTGCGGTGCGGGCTAAGGAATATCGAAGAGGTCGGCACTCGAGGTCAAGCGTGTGGCAGCACTCGCATGGCGGTGATCGGCGCGGGAGGCGCTAGCGGCCGGAACCTGGTGATACGTCCACGACGGCTTGGTTCGAAGGTGGGGCGGAGCGATGCAAGGGCAGGGGTTCACCGTCTGCGATGCTGGTCGGCCAGAGAGGCGCGACCACGACGAAAAGGGATCGGGCTTGAGGTGATCGTGCGACTAGGATGATCTCGACGCTGGACGATGAAGGCTAGATCGCTGGCGTGGAGCAAAGATGCAAGGCCGTTCAGCCACGGAGGGTTCTCCGGCGACGGCGTGTCAGAGAGGTTAGGGTCAGGGTCTTCTTTTCTGTGTACTTTGGATTGCTTGTTGGTTCCCTCAAGTTTCTGTGTCCGATTCGGACGCAAAAATTGTATTGTTGTTAAGAACGGGATGTAGGCAATGACACGGACATCACGGGTCCGGACACGGTATTGATTGATGGTGGTTGTATTTGGTTGCGATGATGCTTATGGCTATGTTGCTGTCGACACTGGTGGTAGAATATATGTGGGTTCGGGATGCTGGTGATGGGGATTTTGGTGTGGCTAGGTAGGGAAAGGTATTGATGTTTGCCGGCGATTGTGGTGTCGCAATCGGCAGCGGTAATGCTGCAGGAGATTGATTTGCTAACTGGAATCGTGGTATGGGGTTGAGGGAGAGACGTTTAGTGGAGAGATAATGCTCTCTCTATATATAGTCAAAGAGGCAGTCGGTTGCTACTTAGAGAGGAAAGAGATATTGCTGGTTTAGGGTTTGAATAAATTCAAGATTAGCTCAAATAGCTATTCGAATATAATGTAAAATATTTATTCTATAAGACTTATCATAGTTTAAATCAAATCTAATTCGATAATCTATTAATGATAATAACATTATCAAATGGTTTGAATTGTATGAATCCAAACCGAATAACCGATCAACCCAAAAAGAATAATATTTAATATTTATCTAAATCATATATTTAAACAAGTCAAATACACATTTAAATCAAAGTTTATCTAATTCATAATTCAGTAATAAATTAGAATCAATATTAATTTAAATAAATATATGATGATAACAAATAATTCAACTCAGATGAATTTATTTACTCATATCAATCAAATGATCAACCTAATATTTTTAAGATAATATTTAATACACGTAATCCAAATCCATTTCAAGTAACTATTAATCCAAAATCTAGTCCAACAATGGATTACAATAAAAAATTATTTAATATTGTCAAGTAACTAAATTCTATAATTTAAATCTATAAATGATATATATAAAAATTTACAAAATACTATTTAGTATTTGCCAAGTAATATATTTTTAAATTCAAAACGATAATTGGTTATTTCTATAAATAATATTTGATAAAACCTATTAATCAAGTTCTTACAAAATACTTTATAATTTTAAAAGAATCATCATTTGAAGTCCATAAGATAATAACCAAATAACTTCACTAATGAATTTAAGAGAAAATATTTTATTTAAAACTAATTATTGTTTTTGAATCATAGGGTTTTTCTTTTAGAAATACAAAATCGTAGAAAATAACATGTACCTGTTTTCAAAGGATTTGTTTCAAAACACAATTTAAGATAGAATAATAAATAAATGAAAAACCTGGAAGGAGGAGTTACAACAAAAACTGATTTGATCTTGAGTATGGATGAGTAAATTTTGCATCAGGTTCAAAAGATAGCATTTGGTTGAACTAATTCGAATTAGTAAATGGATGTTTCCTCGGGTATACGAATATTTGATGATATTGAGGTATATCGAAAATTAATAAACGTCGACTCAAGGATATTCTGTTTAGATGAACAATGAGTTTATTGCATAGTGAATCATCAAGTTTTGTTATCTCGATTGATGCTAACTTGTGGACTAATGGTGGATCGAATAGCAGTATAGAAATTTCAGATGACATGATTGAAGTAATCATGAGCATAAATGAATAGATATTAGTCAAGCTCGATTTGATGGATGTTGAAAATTTCGGTGAATGATCGTTGATTCAGAATGACAAAATTGATAACTTAGAGAAATCTTAAGTCGATATATCTTGGTTGAAATTAATATGTAAAATGAAGTGATTGGTAGCCACAAAATTTTTTCGGAGTTGGGGATTGATATTAAGTTGGTTTGAAGATAAAAGTAAAACTAAATGCATGAATCGAGGGACGAGTAAGATTGGAATTGAAAATAAATTATGATTGGAGAAATTATGTTGCATATATAACTTATGATTGGTGACTTAGAATTATTATTTGGATTAGTGACTGAGATATGAGAATTTTGATATCTCTATATTACTCACTATTTGTGGATTTAATTTCCTAATAAAATGAAGTATTTGTTAATTGAATTTCTTGTGATTGAGTATACAACTTTTTACATTTACATATTTGACGAGACAATAAAAAAAAGAAAAAAGAAAATTGATAGTTGAATCATGAAATGAGAAGTTGTTGCAGCTATCCGGATTAGCGAGTTACAAGATTATCATATCACGTCAAGAAATGAGAATAAGGAATATGATTTTGAATTCGAAGAATACATGGTTATAGGTTGAAACAATATGGTGGCTGACCATTTTATTTGATCATATGGAATTCCAACAATCTTTAAGATATCAAGTATCTTCGAATTATTTTTATTTCCATGAATCTTTTGATATATATGTTTCAAAATAATTCATTTGATATAGATTACTACTTCATCTCTGTAAGGTGGGTAGAATATCTTGATTCTCTTTATACTTGTTTTGAAAAGTTTATCTTCAAAATTTTAAATTTTGAGGACGAAATTTTGTAAGGTGGGTAGAGTGTCATAGCCGTATCCAATTATACTATTTATTTTAATTAATTGTACGTTCCTTAAAATTTCTCTCTAATTAATTATTAATATTTAATTAGGATGAAAATAATTTAATAATTTAATTAGATGAATTTTTATAAAAGTTCATGGATTAAATTTGCAATTGTATTTTTAGACTTACCAACTCATTGGGTTAGGTGTCAATATGAGAGAGTAGGTGGCATTCATATATGTTTAGGTGGCATCTTCTAAGACATGTGGCACTTAATAATGCCACATGGGTTGGATGCATGAAGAGGGGCTCTCTTCATGAGCCACCTCACCCTCTTTCTTCTCCTTCCTCCTTTATTTCTTTTTCTCTCCTTATTCCCTTCATCCCCATCACCAAAACCCAAACCCCCTCTTTCAAAAAAAAAAAAATAGAAGAGAGAGAAGGAAGATGAAGAAGAAGATGGAGAAAAGAAGGAGAAATTGGAGAAGGAGCAAGCCATAATTCCTAATTCCAAACTGAAATCATTTTCCCAAGGTAAGTCCTCCCCTACCTATATTAATTACATATAATTTCTAATGGAGTTGTAGAAGCTATAGCACAAGTATTACACTCAAGTAATGTAAATCTAAAAAAAAAAAAATTCCTGCACAGTTTTATTGTGAGACTATTTTGACCTAATAAACTTCACTAAAATAAAAATATGTTTAAACGAGTTATCTAGGAAATTCGACGCCATTTCCGAAAACATATAATATAATGGTATTATAATTTATATACTAGGAGCTACAGGCCGTGCAACATGGATGAAATATTCTAGAACGATATTCTGGAATTTATTTTACAGTATTTTTTGGATCAGTTTTGATCTAGCAGACGTCATTAAAATTGAAATATGTCTAAACGAGAGTCAAAGAGGACTCGATAAGCTTTCGGACGATATATGATACAATAGGGTTTGAGTTTATATGGTGGAAGTTATGGGTCGTACAACATAGGTGTACAATTCTGAAATTGAATCAGGAATCCGGTGTACACATAATTTTGTACGACAGATTTGACCTATTAAACCCTGTCAAAATGAGGATATGTATGAACATAAGTCAAAGAGGATTCTATAAGCTTTTCAGCGATATATAATATGATAGTATCTAGGTCTATATATTAGAAATTATTAACCGTACAATATCATCGTCGAAACCTGAAAATAATTTCTATAATTTAAGGACAGCAGTTTTGTATCCTAATTTTGACCTATTAAACTTTATCAAATCCAAAATGTGTAAACATGTGTTTCGTAGAAAATTTGATAAGCTTTCTAACGATATATAATATGATGGTATTCAGATTTATATGATGGGAGTTATGCTATTTGCAAGTAGAGGATACATATTTGGGATTCTGGACAACTTAGTTTTGTGTTTTTATATAATTCTTATCTACTATATTAACTGCGTGTGACCAGTGTAGAGTTGTTCCACCGAAGGGGCTTTGACCCATTTCAATTCTGCGGAGAGTTGCTCCGGATCGATAATATTACTGTATTTGGAGCTCGAAATACAAAGGAGATTCTGCCGAAATTTTCAATAATTTCGGGAGTTAGCCAAAGTTAGAGAATTCCTGGATTAGGAAAACCTAATTGAATAATCTAAGTTTATATCCAGCTTCCTAGTCACAAGATATTATCATATGGCGTATTGTCTTTGACACACAAGATGGTAAAATAAGTTGAACAATTCATTGCCAACGATTATTACCATATGGCGTGTTGTTCCGACACACGAGATGGTAATGAGTTGGATAATCTCCTGCCAACAAGATATTACCATATGGCGTATTGTCTTTAACGTACGAGATGGTAACTGAGTTGGAACATGATATTAGACATAGGAGTTAATAGACTATTGTCTGTTTGTAGTTGCATCATGGGGTAGGAGAGAACAATAGGATCACGTCTATCAAAATTCTTGCAATATAATAACAACAGAAAAATCTGATCAGTAGTCCCGCATCTGTAAGGCCTTGCGATGTCGGGGGTGAGGCCTAGCTCACCAACAGAGAACAGTCCAGTAAATTTCGAGAATAAAATCAGAATTTAAAAAGTTAATGTATACAAGTTTCCGACAAGATGTGGGGGGTCGGATCTAAGGCACCGTACCCAATCCAGACACCACCTGGTCCTAGATAAATGAGATTATTGTCGGAAAAATAGAGAATGATCGTGATCCAAATGTGTTCTCTAAACTGCATCATCATATAGAAAACTTGACTATGATTGTGGTAGTGAATTTAGGTTGTTGTGATTGTGACGGTAGTCGTTATTTATGAATTATTAAGATTTAGTCGTAGGACGAACACTAAGTAAATTCACTAGAATGAGATCTAGTCAAAGTCAAATTTTAAGTTAAATTTATAATACCTCAGGATTAATTTCTTAATTTCTTTACTTTGGAATTCCGAGAATCCGATCATCTCAGTGATTCTCAATTTACTTATTTTATTTTCTCATCTTTGACTGAGGACTTGCATGTCGTTTGACGACCTATTATTGTTCACAAGATTTGTTGACATACTTCCAAGGAGCTGCTATTGTACATTAAAGAAAAGCTGGAGAACAAGAACGAGATGTGACAATTGAAGGCAATCATATTGAAATCAGATCTTCTTATCATCAATTCTGGTATATTAATATATAATTATAATTGGGTTACTAGTTGTAATGGGTAAAATAGTCCATTTCAAATTTATAGTTTCAGAATGCGCATTTGAATAATATTAATTTTATTTTGCCAATTATGACATGTGATAACCTATCCTAGAACCTTACGGACGGCAATCGCGAATATGGGTACTAGAGTATTCATATGTCGCGTAGCCTGGAAATGATGTTACGTACTCGGCTCGCCGTATTCTGGAAGTGGGACGTGACACATATGAAGGTGATTTGGAACAAAATTTGCCTTATTACGCTAATTTGTTTGAAAATAATCATATTCCTGATCTTTTACCACCGACACAATATCACCTCATGAAGTTAGAAGTATGGCTATTAATGTTGTAAATAAAAGAAAAAGTCAATTTTATGAAAAATTATGTCACTGATAATAAGGGTGCATCGGTTTTATATCCAAAAGATCAAAAAATAATAGCTAAAGGTCCACAATGCAAGAAATGTAGAATAAATTTTAAATAAAAAAATGGTGGCAAAGACACTTTAAGAAGATATTATGAAAGTTATTATGGCAAGGACACACTGCATGCTAGACAAATACAGCAAAGTAGCAATCCTCAAGGATCATCAATAAGTAACTTTACTTATTCTGATGCTCATAACAAAACAGAGTTAACAAATATATTATTTGTGATAAACAACCTTTTATATTGTGAGAGAGAATAGGATTATGATGATGCAATTGTACTACTCTTAATCTTTATTTTACTAAAGTTTATAGATCTACTAATAGATAAGAGGCTATCAAAATATTTCAAAAAGAAATAAGAACTTAAAAAAAAAAGTTTTACAAATGTTAGTAAATTTGCTCTAACTTTTGATATATGTACTACTAAACAAAAATTATGCTTGTATTTATACCATGACACATTATTTATATCCAAAATGGATGTTGCACAAACGTATTATTCGTCTACGACCTATAGAATTTTCACATACTGGCTCTGTAATCAATGTCGCTATAATTCAATTTTTACATGAGTATTATATTCATAATAAAATTTACATGAATATGAAATTCGATTAAATTCAAAGATGTTATTACACATTATTGTAATGTTAATCCAAGTTTTGATTATCAAGTGACTGAAAATGATTGGTAGCGCCCCGAGCTCAACAGCCCGCGCCGCAAAATAGCCAAGACCATCGCCCTAATGGCCAGGACACGTCTATGCCATGACTCAAGATTAGGCACTCACCTCAGATACAGTCGTGACAGGTATACTACTCTTCAATAATAAGCCTGCTCGCGTTCTGTTTGATTCAGGTGCCACATATATAGCTTTATATCGACGGACTTTGCCGCTGAACACAAATTTTCTATGACACCGCTAGGCCTTAATCTTAGTGTTAACATACAATCGGGTACGTTACTACTTGCAAACTTTGGATGCAGAGACAGAATCATCTATAATGGAGGTAAAAAGGTGCATCTTGATGCGATAGTTCTAGATATTAAGGACTACGACATTATACTAGAAATAGATTGGCTCGGTGCTTGCAATGACACCATCGACTACGCAGGAAAGAAAGTCACCTTTCGCATACCTAGAGTGACCAAATTTTGCTAGTCGTGTGGTGAAGCGTCGCCGACCTGCATAGTGATCTCGGTAATTTATACTTGGAGGATGTTGCATTCTGGATGCGAAGGCTACTTGGCGTCCGTTCGAGACTGTTTACAAAAACAAAAGTTTTCAAAGAAAACTTAACTACAAACTAAGAAAGAAAATTACAAGAGTACAATTTGATTCTGGGGAAGTACAACTATAGGAATCTGATCATAAGAAGATCACTTTATCCCTTGGACGATGCGATGTCGGAGAAGAAAAGCTCTTGAACGTGCTGCAGAAGCGATGAAGAAGTGCCAAGAATTCTCTTCAGAAGATAATGATCATTAATGACGCCCTTATAAGTGATTTTGGAACTCTATTTATAGAGTTTTGGATAACTATCAGGCAGTTACATTGATTGGCGCATAGTATAAATGTACTGATTTGTACATTACTTTGTGCGTCATGTTCTGCTTCATCCATTTGCGCGAACGGTTAACTTAACTACATGGACATGTGGCTTTCTGTAAGAGAAAGGTGCTTGGTCATGGGCAGTGTCGTGTGTTCGTTCTTCGAGATTAGTGACATGTGCTCCACATCATCTTTAACTACTTCTAGATGATAGTTGATTAATTGGCGCCAGTTAATGAATGGCGCATCATGTTGATTGGCACCAACTGTGAATGGCGCTAAGTGTTAAGTTGGTAAGGAGTTCATTACTTCATGCCACTTGATAGATGGCGCTGAAAAAAGTAACTGACAGTTGTCATTATGACATATCTGACAGGATCCATCTTGAGCGGCGCACGCTCAGGATTCAAAGAGATTTCCTCGACTGTTGTGTTGTCAGTCATCATGACTGATGATTTAGCTTCTTGAGGAAGCTTGCTACGTGGCAGCCTAGCGCTATCTGATGGCTGGCGCCATTTGATGCTGAGCGCTATTTGATGTTAGGCGTCATTTGACAGATGGCGATGTACGCTATCTGTGAATGGCGCAACGCACTTTGTTGATATTTTTGAGCTTCGACAAGAACCCCTTCAAAGTTTCAAATTTCAAAATTTTTGAAATTTGAAATACTTTGAATAAGAAGCGTTCAGAAGATTTTGCGTGCGCAGAATCCCAAGAGACTCGCCGTTTCGTACGCGATTTGCACGACCGTTACACATAGGCTTAGGGTATAAATACCCCTTTAAGAGGAGAGAGAGAGAGAGACTTCTTCTCACAAAAATTCCTCTCTCGAACTCTCTTATCTCTTTATCTTCTTCCTTCTTCAAGCTCTCGAAGCTCTTTTCAACCAAGATCAATGGCGTCGAAGAGATCCGCAACGGAGAAAGGCAAGAGCGTCGTTGCGAGCTCCATCACTGACGATACCAAGGCATGCACCGTCGTCGGGGAGAGCTGAAGAGGCTAACCTCGCTCTTGGAGGTAAAGGATCGGTCGGGACAGACGATCAGTATGACCAGCACCATTTGTACGCAGCGCAAATCACGGCCAGCACCAACCACCTCTTTCAGAGTGTTGGTTGGCGCTGCGCTAATCTTCAAATTGTGCCACCTCTTTCAGAGTGTTGGTTGACGTTGCGCTAATCTTTAAAACACGCCACCTCTTTCAGAATGTTGGCCAAAATACATCGATTATGATCTCATGAATCACGCACTCTTTGTTCACACAAAGTGCGCGACGCTATGTATCATGATTTGAAGACAATGTGCATATTATCACGCTGCACAAAATAGAACTATTTTTCACGTGCGTAAAACATGGACTATTCTATACATGCACAAAACATGGACTATCATATTGCATGCGTAAACTAAAGACTCTTGCTCTGTGTTTTGCGCCATCCATGATTTGTGTAGAATTAAAAATCACTTAAATTTTCTTAATTTGTAAGAATAATTCCTTTATGATTCTAACTCTTGTTTCCTTTTGCATTTGACCTCAGGGAGGATCCTTAGGCTGAAATACTGGCTTCTGCTTTCTGTGTATCGGAATACCAAGAAGACCTTTCTCATGTCACCTTCCCACAGTTCGACCCTGATGGACCGGCTACTAGAAGAGCTCTTCTGGAGTCTCAGGACGACATGACTCTGCTATGTTTAGTGAACGGTGCACCTTTCCCGACGGTAGATCATGCTCCTCATAAGAATCCAGCCTTCTTATTCGGGGAGGCGATTGAAGCGAGCTCTCAGCCCAAGGCAAAATGAGAGGATCAACTTTTTAAAAGAGAAGATAAATTGGTATATCTCCTAGATATATCCAGGAGTTTATCTTTGTCCCGATACGCTCATGTCGGCTACCCTCGAAAGATGTCGTAGGATATATCTCTGTTCCAGCAGGCTGGGGTTGGGCGGATATGTCATAAGTTTGGAGAAAAGAGGAGGGACATATTCTTTAGTTCTTTTGAAAAGTATAGCATGCACTTGCGGGGCCTGAAGCCTAGTTGTGTGCCGGTAGAGGATTCAGCTTTGATGATACCTGTCCGAATGCCTTTCTTTGCCAATACGTTTGCTGCAGTAAGAGGGGAGTACCCTGCCCCGGCCCCGAGACTGACAGGTTTAATGCACCCAGATATTAAACTCTGGAACCGACTCTCTTTATGGGACATGGACAACTTTACAGACAAGTTGAAGGAGTTGGATCTCTATGAAGCTGTCCTGACAACTTCTTGTGGCATATGCACCAACACCAACATGTTCCTGGCCTTAGTAGAGAGGTACAACAATAAGACTGGCACATTTTCTACTCCCCACGGGGAAGTAGGCCTTGCTTTTTGTCATGCCCCAACTCGCCAAATCGGTCGCCCTCGCCTTGACTCGAGATAAATCGATCACAAGCCGGGACATGATGTCATACAAGTCTATATTGGACTTGTACAAGGCAAGAACGTGCACTTGATAATTCTTTTGAGACAACGAGTTGAAATTAAACAGTACAGAGAATTGAAGACGCAGAATAGAAAGAAATTTATCTTTTTATTCATAAAACTTGCATAATATGTGCAAGGTCATTTTTATAATTCATATGCTATTGCGGCTACATCTTTGAAACACAAAATAAAACTCTCGACAAGCTGCCATGAAATAATCCCTGTCGTTCCATACGTTCATGTCCCTTTGTACATTTGAACAAAAAGCCATCGATCTGAATTAGGCTTCAAAATACATCAAAATAGAAGAGCTTCGAGCTGCCTCCCATTCTTCAGATTTATTCTAGTCTTGAGATCCCGCAACACGCTCTATACCTGGGGAGTTGGGGGTTAGCACCCTTGCTAGTGGATGGGACAAACCCACTCGTCTAAATCGATACTGCTTATTAAGGATTTTAGCATACGAAGTAATCTTGCAATTTAGAACTATATGATTTGCAGTTCATATCGAAGGCAACATTTTAAGCAGTAAACAACATAACAAATTTCAACTTATCTTATCACGACCGTGCTCCTTTCCTGCATAAAATAGATATAATACTTACCACCTGCACAAGACAATAGGTGAGCATGCAATCTATCTTATATGCGGTCATTGGTGATATCGACACTATGAAGGATGATTACGTAGCACTGCAACACGCCCTACCAGTCTAGGTTACGAGCCTAACTGGAGGTCTCACAATTCCTCGTGCCGAAGCACAATTCTACGATTTCCTCCTAGGCCGATTCGGTCCCAGCGCCCCTGGTACCGTTTCGAGTAAAGCTAACCCTGTGCACAAGTCGTCCATGACCATACAAATGCATGACAGTTTAATATGTATGAAATAGATAGCATAGCGCAGACATTATTAATCAACATAATCATTTCTACTCGTGCGAGAGTTCTTTTCCTCAAAGCCGTATGTTCTGATTTAGCGTCTCGTAGGCACCAAATTCTCTCAGGAATCATATGTTGCAACCAACATTTCATTTCATTTTCATTTTGCAGATCATGAAATAATTCTATCTCTTTTCTAGAAGGGGCCGAACCACCCACCTAAAGAGATTGTGCCGAGAGTAGGAGATCGCTTTGTGATGATCAAGCGTCAGTTACACGAACTCCTGCAATGGCACGAGCAGCATGTTAGAATCCCTTCTTCAATCCTATCCCTTCAAAATTCCCATATATGCATTCAAAAATTGACTCAAAATCGCACTCATCAAATCCAAGCAACAAATCATTCGGAAAGCCAAGAAAACCAACAAAACCAACAGTAGACCTGTTACGTCGCTCTCATTAGAGTTCATTCACCGAGATATAGTCCGCTGCATCTAGAACTTATTCCAACAGTAGCCGATCCATTAGTTGGAACGGTACTCATATCATTTGTCCAAATCGATTTTATTGATGCCCTGGTTTATGTATACCAAACTCGTCGCTGAGTCAGACTAGCCAACTATGTTCCCAACCGTGTCTGACTTGCCATGAGCCTATTATATAGTGCTTCGCCCCAACGGAAGCGAGGCACTACATAATATACCACTAAGAAAAAGTTTCGTCCCGAAACTTAAGAACACGGGTCTGACCTTAATCGATAAACAACGAAGGATATTTCTCTTTTATTTCTGATTCTAGCTCCCACGTCGACTCCTCAACTGAATTGTTGTGCCACATTACGCAAACCAAGGACATCGACCAGTTTTGCAGGACTTTTTCCTTTCGATCTAAAATTTGTACGGGCTCTTCTGAGTATGATAGAACGGTGCGCAGCTCCAACTGATCGAAGCTAACCACGTGACTTAGATCATGCACGTACTTCCGAAGTTGGAAGACGTAGAAGACGTTGTGCACTTCGGCCAGGGTAGGGGGTAGCGCGATCCGGTAAGCAACTGCCGCCACTCTTTCGAGAATCTCGAAGGGACCTACAAATCTTGAACTTAGTTTGCCTTTTATTCCGAACTGCATGACGCCCCGCATCAGCATCACCTTCAGAAACACATGGTCCTCGACCAAGAACTCTAATAGTTGCTGACGAGTGTCTGCATAACTTTTCTGTCGACTTTGAGCAATATAAAGTCTATCTCGAATCATACGGACCTTTTCAACGGCCTGTTCCACTAGTTCTGGCCCGAGCACCTGTCGCTCCACGAGTTCGTTCCAGCAGATCGGAGATCGGCACTTCCTCCCATAAAGTGCCTCATAAGGAGCCATCTGGATGCTTGTTGATAACTGTTATTGTACGCAAACTCCACAAGTGGCAGATACGTGTCCCAACTAGTCTTTAAATGTATTGCACATAGATGCAACATATCCTCGAGGAATTGATTTACCCTTTTTGTCTGGCCATCGGTTTGTGGGTGGTATACGGAGCTAAAATTCAGCTTGGTGCCCATCGCTGCTTGTAGACTCGTCCAGAAATACGACAAGAATCGCCCATCTCTGTCTAAAATAATTGTGGCAGGTACCCCGTGGAGTCAGACGATATCATCGATATAAATCTGAGCTAACCGATCGATGCTCCAGGATACTTTGATAGCGATGAAATGAGCGAATTTGGTCAATCGATCAACAATGACCCAAATTGCATCATTTTGCCGATGCGTCTTCGGAAAGCCCATGATAAAATCCATAGAGATGTCATTCCACTTCCATACCAGAATGTCGAGGTTCTGTAGATCTCTGCCTGGTCTTTGGTGCTCGGCCTTCACCTGTTGACAGGCCATGCACTGTGGCACAAAAGTTGCTACGTCTTTCTTCATGCCGTGCTACCAAAAGATCGTGCACAAGTCCTTGTACATCTTGGTGCTTCTATAATGTAACGAGTACTTCGTATAGTGGGCCTCCATCAGAATTTCTTTTCTAAGTTCGGCGTGGTCCGGCACGCATATTCTTCCCTTCATCCGTATCATTTCGTCCTCGTCCACCACAGTCGGTCGCCTTTCCTATCAAAATTAGCTCGTGCATCTTCTTCAGGAATGGATCGCCCTCCTGTGAGGTCTTTATCTTATTGTGCAAGTTTGACTCAAGGTACAATTGGGCCAATTGTCCTCCTCTATATCGAATTCGGAGTTCGATGCCCATTTTTGCCAAGTCGCGTTATATGTCACGGTTGATAGCCAGCCACCCTACGAACATTCTGCTCAATGCATCTGCTACAATGTTTCCCTTACCCAGCGTGTACTCGATAGTCAGATCATAGTCTTTGATGAGTTCGAGCCAACTCCAATGCCATAAGTTCAAGTCCCGTTGGGTAAAAATGTATTTGAGGCTTTTGTGATCCGTATAGATGCTGCAAGCCACACCATAAAGATAGTGCCGCCATAGCTTCAATGCGAACATAATCGTCGCTAGCTCAAGATCATGCGTAGGGTAATTCTTCTCGTGTTGCTTCAATTATCTCAAAGCAAACGAAATCACCTTATCCCTTTGCATGAGCACGCACCCTAAGCCAGTTCTCGATGCATCTCTGAATATCTGAAACCCTTCTGGACCATCAGAAAGTGCAAGAATCGGGGCTGAGATGAGCCGTTTCTTTAACTCCTGGAAGCTAGATTCACAGTCGTCGTTCCACTCAAATGCGACTCCCTTCTGGGTGAGGCGAGTCAGAGGCGACACAATCTTGGCAAAATCTTTCACAAATCTTCGGTAGTAGCCAGCCAAGCCAAAAAAACTTCGGATGTCGCCTGCCAAGGTAGGCCATTTCCACTTAACTATCGCTTTAATTTTTTTTAGGTCCACCGTGACGCCTTCAGCTGAAATAACGTGCCCAAGGAACGTCACACTGCTCATCCAATTTGGCATAAAGTTGATGTTCACACAGAGTCTGTAGTACCGTCTTTAAATGCTCCACATGCTCGTCCTTGCTTTTCGAATATATGAGAATATTGTCGATGAATACAATGACAAATTTGTCTATGAACGGTCAGAATAATCAGTTCATCAGATCCATGAAAGTGGCAGCAGTGTTTGTCAAACCGAACAACATGACTAAAAACTCATAGTGACCGTATCAAGTTCGAAAAGCGAACTTCGGCATGTCCTCGGACTTGATCTTCAATTGATGGTAGCCTGAGCGAAGATCAATCTTGGAAAATACCGTTGTCCTTTGCAACTGGTCAAACAAATTATCTATCCTCGGCAACGGGTACTTATTTTGTACCGTAGCTTTGTTAAGTTCCCGATAGTCGATGCACAGCCGCATTGATCTATCATTGTTCTTTATAAACAACACTGGAGCATCCTACGGGGAGACGCTAGGGCGAATATATCCACGATCTAGCAGCTCTTGTAGCTGTGCTTTCAGTTCCTCAGCTCCGTCGACGCCATTCGATAGGGTGCTTTGGATATTGGTCGAGTGTCCGGAAAGGTATCGAAGTTGAATTCTATCTCTCGATCCGGCGGCATCCCTGGCAACTCGTCTGGGAACACATCGAGAAATTTTGCCACAACTTCAGTCTGTGTTGTGCCTGCAATCTCCGTTCTCGTGTCTCGAACTGATGCTAGGTACCCGCTGCAACCAGAAAGCAACATGTACCTTGCCAAAATCGCCGATATCATAATTGACGTCTTGGACGCTGCTCCGTATGCATAAGAGAACTCGGTTTCGTTAGAAAGACGGAATATGACTCTCTTTTTTGCACACTCGATGGTTGCGTAGCATACACCCAACCAATCCATACCGAGAATGATATCATACTCTTTGATGTCGAGGACAATAACTTCCAAGGATAGATTCCTCCTATCGATGCAGATGTAACCTTTCCTACAAATTTGAGTGGCAGGCGTATCTACTCCCAATGGAGTGCTGACGCTAAGATTCATATCTAATAATTGCATGGATAATTTATTTTCTTCTACAAAGTCGACAGATATTTATGCATAGCACCCGAATCGAACAGTACTCTAGCAGGCATATTTTTATAGAGTAATATACCTGTCACAACAGTATCGGACGTGAACGCTTCATCCCGAGTCAGTACATAGACTCGACCTTGCGCTCTCTGGCAATTTTGTGGGTTCATGGGCACTGTATTTATGCCATGGGCGGGAGGCACCCTATTTTGATTCTGTACATTCCTTAGTAGATTTTGGTTTGCCCTCCCCATTCGACAATCTGTCGCCTTGTGGCCTAGTTGGCCACACTTGAAACATCTTCCTTGGCAATCGATTGCCAGATGTCCCATCTTGTCGCACTGATGGCATTGTACTCCGGGATGAGGCCCCCGGTACTCGAATGTATTCTGGCGCTTTGGCACACCAGTTCCTCCCACGTCGTGAGGACGCTTGTTAAAGTTGTTACGGACGCCTAATCCTGTCCTCTGTGACACTCGACTGAAGATCCGCTCGCTATCAAGCACAATATTGTAGGACTCTCTGTAGGTCTGACATTTTTGATTCATGACGTGCCTACGAAGATCGTCGTTCATGCCCTGTTAAAAGCGCTCGCGCCATGCTTCCTTGTTCGGCAAGAAGGCTCCAGCAAACTTTACAAGTTTTTTGAACTTCGCATCGTACTCATTGACTGACATATTTTCTTGTTTCAAGGACATGAATTTGTCTTCTTTCTGCCGACGAATGGCACGAGAAATATATTGCTCGAGGAAGGCCTGCTTGAACGTCTCCCATGAGATCTTGGTACCAGGGTCGGCTTCGTAGAGTTCTTGTTTCTTCGCCTTCCACCAGTCGTGAGCCCTCAAGTGTAGCTGCAAAGCCGCGCACCCCACTCTCTTGGACCCCTTAATGTTGAGAAAGTTGAACAAGCCCTCAATTTTTACTAGCCATCCCACGATCTCGTCTGGTTCCGCTCGGCCATTGTACTCGGGCGGATTCATTTTCTTAAATTCGATTGCCTTGAAAAGAGAAGAGGAAGACATATGCTTCATCGTTACTGGTTGCACTTCTTCTTCTGATGCGATAGTTGTCGAATTCTGCTGGATCGCTATGGTGCTCACGGTATGGGTTAGTGCCTCCATCTGTTTCTGTTGGGCACTGATTTGGACCTGGATCTATGCATGCAGTTGTCATTGCTGCATCTCCGTATGGCGCTATTGGACTTCTATAAGACACAGTAATCGCTTCATGGTGGATTCGCTAGGTGTCGCATCCTCGGTACTATCCCTGCTAATCAATGTGGCATTGACAGCATGGATACCTGAATTCTGTCATTCCTACAAAATTGAGCAAACCCGTTAGTATTCTAAAAAATATCTACATGCTTATCTGTATGGAACGATTGTTTCATGCTGCATATGTCGAAAGGCATAAATTTTGAAAAATTATAACATCCAAAAGAAAATATTTTTGAAAGGTCCGAGGTGTGAATCGTGCTCTGATACCAACTAGTCACTCCCCGACTCGCCAAATCGGTCGCCCTCACCTTGACTCGAGATAAATCGATCACAAGCCGGGGCGTGATGCCGTACAAGTCTATATTGAACTTGTACAAGGCAAGAACGTTCACTTGATAATTCTTTTGAGACAACGAGTTGAAATTAAACAGTGTAGAGAATTAAAGATGCATAATAGGAAGAAATTTATCTTTTCATTCATAAAAATTGTAAAATATGTGCAAGATCATTTTTACAATTCATATGCCGTTGCGGTTACATCTTTGAAACACAAAAGAAAAAATCTCGACAAGCTCCCATGAAATAATCCTTGTCGTTCCATACATTCATGTCCCTTTATACATTTAAACAAAAAGCCTTCGATCTGAATTGGGCTTCAAAATACTTTAAAATAGGAGAGCTTCGAGCCGCCTCCCGTTCTTCAGCTTCAGTCTAGTCTTGAGCTCCCGCAGCACGATCGGCACCTGGGGAGTTGGGGGTTAGCACACTTGCTAGTGGACGGGACGAACCCACTCGTCTATACCGACACTGCCTATTAAGGATTTTAGCATACAAAGTGATCTTGATATTTAGAATTTTATGATTTACAGTTCATATCGAAGGCAACTGTAGCTCCCCTTCCCGGAAATTGTGAAATATTTTTTATTATTTATTTGTTTTAAATAATGATTTTAGATTATATAAATAATTATTTAGTTAATTATTACGGTAGGTGACTTTAGCCATAGTTGAGTTTTGGAGTACCAGACGACTAGGAATCATGGCACGGATAGTGCAGTGACGTACTTTGACTAATGTATTAGCCCTGGCAGGGAAGGCCGAGCCATAGGGATGTCCTAAATAGGAAAACCAGGCTAAGTTGTTACATGACCATTATAAATAGTTTAATTATTTATTATTAATATTATTTGACGTCTCCGTGACCCGGTCGTACCAAACTGGTCCGGGCTTGACCCGAACCAAGCCCAAACCCATGTAGGCACGTAGGGAGACTAAAGGAGACCATGTAGACGTATGTTGTATCACTATTCTAATTTAGTGAGCTGGTAGTCGATTTCACAAAAGGTGGTTGTATATATAAATATATATATATATATATATATATATATATATATATATATATATATATATATATATATATATATATATATATATATTATGAGTTCTTAGTATTAAATAATACTTTATTAGTATTATAGCAATTATTCTCCTTAATAAATTTGTTGGATTGTGGGATTTATCTAGATTATATATACATGTGTCTATATATAGAAATATATTCATAGTCCATGAAAATAGGCTTTTATACATATATATATATATAATAATATTATTTTATTTATATAAAATGTTGTGTATATTATTTTATTGTATTTATGGTAAATATATATAATTGTGTGTGTATATATGTATGTGTAGGTATATATACAAATATACGAGATACGTGAATATGTGTATATGTTACGTATATATAAATATGCGTATATGTGTATGTATACAGGAATATATATAGAAGTATATATGTATTTGAGTGTATGTGTGTGTGTATTTTTGGTATAATAAAATTATAATAGTGTATATGTGGATATATATATAAATATATGTATACGTGTATGTATATAAATACGTAAAATATATGTGTGCATGTGTATATTATTTTTATATAAATATATAATAATGTATATGTGTGTGTATATATATATATATATATATATATTGATTTACAATTAGTAATAGAGAATTAAAGGAATTAATAGCAAGCCAGACCGAGCTAAGGCCCAGGCTCAGGCCCAGCCCAGACCCCGACCCTGTTTGCACAGCCGACCCATTTTCCCAGCCAAGCTTCCCAGCACCCGAACTCCCCTGCTAAACCCCTACG
>JANAVB010018931.1:0-54082 GCA_029216955.1 Iris pallida
TTTTTCATTTTTCAATTTTTAAAATATCTTTTGTTTCCTTAGGTATTTTTTTTTTCTTCCAATTTCCATCGTTTTCATTTTAAAAAAATGTTTTTCTTTCAGTTTTTTTTTCTTCCCAATTTGTCATCTTCTTGGAAATATTCATATACACCCAATATGAAATATATTTTTCAAAAAATAATTTTTGAAAACTCGGTTTATAGCATTTCGCATACTAAACGGCATATATTATTTCTCCTTAAGGAATAAAATTGGTGCGTAGTTCATTTTTGCCTTATCGTGTCTGGAGTTGCTAAGAAGGGCACTCTCAAATACACTCTTTGTACTTGTACAAAGAAAGTAATCAACGTTCAGATGATTGCCACTTACCTATACTAGTACTAATAACCTTTGCTAGCAGTCATCCAAAATTGCTTGAAAATGTTGAATTCACGGACTTACAAATAAAAATCTATTTTATAATCTCGGTTTTATGTTAAGGAATTAACTCTTCCATTAGTTTATGTTAGTAAGGAATTCACAGCTCTGTATATACTCTAAAATTAAATATAAAATAATAATCTATTCGAGACTGAGGTTTGAACTTGGTTCATGCCCTTAAGACATATTCGTCCCGCACTGGTGCTTACGGTTTTAATGAAGATTAGTCTTCCAGGATAAAACAGTTCTTCTTCTTCGATAGTAGTACTTCACGTCGTAGGAACTCGTCGAGCAATATTGGTTGTCCCTCTCTCTCTCTTAGACTTAATTCTAGATTGATGAATTTGAGTGATGAATTATTCAAACACTTATATGCTTTTAGAAATAAAGAGACGTAATGGAAAGAACACATCTTTTCAATAAATAATTCGTATATCTTTCTGTTGGTGTTTTACTTGTTGATGTTTTGCTTTAGAAACTAGAAACATAGTTCCACATGAAAAAACTAAATGGAAGGTACGATGGTACCTCTATATAAAGTTTTGCTGTTGAGAGTCACATGAAGTGTGGAGAGGCACATGGGTGCCATGTGGAACATTTTTTCTAGTGGAAAGAAGGCTAAACCAACAAGAAGCATTAAGCCTTTTGTCATGCTCATGGGATAATTTTCTTGTGGAGCTAAGCCCCGAAGGTGCTTAGTGACTCGGGCTCAAGGGCGTAAAGTGGCATTTTTGCGCACTTTGCAGTTAGCACGTCGCCATAGGCGCAATGTACGTAGTTGATGTGTAACACCTAGTTTTTAGAATAGGATAATTTAAATTTTTAATTTATAATATTATTTAATGATATTTATTCATTATGATTTTAGTGATTTTAATTATTTTTAAACTATTAAATTCAGACTTGTAATTTTGGTGTTTTGCTAGTGAACGGTAGAGACTGCCTACCCTAGAGCCTAGCTATGTGATTAGGATATTTTTGACATTTTAGGGTTATTTGAATTTATTATAATTTATTTGAATTTATAGGAATTTTTAGGATTTATTCTGGAATAATTTGATGATGGTTGACTAGTTGACTTTGACTAGTGGGACTGGGTAAACTAACCTAGAAGCTAACCCTAGATGTGTTTGGACTTGGTTAGGTCATGTGACCCTAGTTAGACGGAGTAACTCATGGTTTAGTCATTTAAACCCAAGTTAGAATAGAAGGCATTTAGACACAAGTCATGACTTGTGATTGAACCATTGATTAATGAAAAGCCCAATCCATTAGCCCTAACCTAACCCTAATCCATTAGTGGCCAGCCAACACTAGCCTTGGAAATCCCCTATAAATAATCTCCTCCATTAGGCTAGCCTCCTTAGAATTTCTCAAGTTTGGAAGAGGGTGAGCCTCCATCTTCAAAAATCATAGAAATTCCATTTTAGCTCCATTTTTCCTCAAACAATTGCAATAGGTTTTAAATGAGGTGTTCTTGCTGTTTAATTTTTCTCAGATTACCAATTTGGAGAAGTTTGTAGCTAGCAAGAGGAACCCCCATTTGAGGCTTTTCTTGTATTTGGGTCACAATAGGTAAATCAATGTAAACACTATTAAATTATAGTTTCTTTGCATATTTGGAGAGCCCTAGGTCTACCTAACTGTAGGTATGCCTATACCTAGGTTTCGTGTCCATTTCGTGTCCTAAATGGACACGTATCAGTGTTAGTGTTAAGGTGTTTGATGAAATGCCTCCAAAGGGCATTTCGAGTGATTTTTAGGATTGTAATTGAATAGGAATTTGTGTTTTGGTGTTGCTTAGGGTTTCCAAGTGTCTGAGTCTGTGTCGTGTCATTTGGTGTTGCATTGGACTCACTGGACACGCCGTGCGCGTGGACCAGTATGCGTGTCCTGCTGCTCGGGGGCGATTGCGTGACACGGCTCGGGACACGTGAAACTTGACACACCCTTGGGCAGTGTCTGACACGCCACGTGTCAAGTTTTAGATGACCACGTGGCGTGTCGAGGAAGGAATCACCATCGCACGGGATTTATATGACACAGTTCACGTGAATTTTTGGTTCGGATACGTGTGTTTTAACACGACACGGCGGCACGTCGACACGAGTCAGGGTGACACAGTCGTAGCCTGACACTGGCGAACTCGTGGGTGAGTGCACGTGACACGAAGTGCCTGTGTCGGGTACACGACATGCGTGCACCTGTGCACGAGATGCACTACTGTGCAGTATCTGTGTTTGATGAATTGGTTCAGTCGTGTTAGACACGTGTCTCGATGTGTGTCACGCTCCGATTCCGTGGAATCGATAGTCGTCCCCCGGGCGTGATGCCGTGCAAGCCTAAGTTGCGCTCGCACAAGGCATAGTCATAAGGTTATCCGAAACCAACAACAAAGAATGCGCAGAGTAAATGAACACATTATAGAGAAGGAAATTTAAGCTTTATTGATAATGAACATTATTTTTACAGACTCGATACAAGGGCGTCGTGCGGGCTTTTTATAAACTGACTCCATTACAAATGAATGTCGACAAGATAGCCATTCCATACATTCATCCCTTGTTTATACAACCAAAATTACAAAACCACCTGGGATGGTGGGAAGTCGCTCCATCTGTCTTCGATCTTCAATAGCGGAGTCTTCAAAGTTTGATCCAAGCTTCGATGCAGGAAGAAGCTTCAAAACACACGAGCGTTGCCTCCCTTTACGTGGCACGCTCCTCCCGATCTATCGTACCTGTAGAGAGCGAGGATCAGTACAATCAACATGTACTGGCGAGTGGCTAATTAATTTCCAGGCTCTCATTTGGTTCAAGAATAGAGATAAAATCATACAACTTGCTTTTAGTGGTCTTTCTAGCCATCCTAGACATTTTCATAGAAACATTAAGTTACACCACGATTTCCTCCGGCAGAGCGCGCCGTACGACATAAAACGTACCATCACTTTCCCTGTTAGTTGATAACAATTTATATCAAGTGTTTGACATGGAGGTCACTGGCATTAACTAGCCATCTTGGACATAGCCTGGTAATACGGGACCCTTGCAACGCAAGTAGCGAGCTCCGATGCAAGTCCCCGTCTTACCGATTGCCTATTACCCAGCTCGGCTATAACCTGTTCTTCCTAGCGAGTCGGTCCCGTGGCCCCGGGTTGCGCTCGAAGAAACATCGCCCTTGTCGACAAGTTGTCCATGATCGTGATAGGTTAACAAGGTATAATTTAGGGTACCGGGGCTTGTTACATAGTCGATTCACTTACTTGGTTGTTTTGCTGGCCTAAAATAATTCTATCTCTTTTCAACACAAACACATCTCTTTTCTCTTCTTGCACATAGGATTGTATTCTTCAACAAATCATCGGTTTCGATATCATACCCGAGTTCTCATTTTGAAATAGAGGGTCGAGACAAAGGAGGTCGCCACTCACCTTAGTATTTACTTGAGGCGAGAAACTGGTTGGCCGCGCTAGACGTTGCCTACGCGATCACCTGAAATCGCACAAGCAACCGATTAGAACACTGTGTTATTCAAGGAAATTCGATATGAATGCGAAGTTCGAAACGTAAGCCATGAAAATCATTGAAAACATTCACAAAAACGCATTCAGAAAACAAAGCCAAAACCAACGCAAGCGGCGTGAAAAGCAGAGCAACGGGAGGTCTCTCCCGACTCAGCCGCAGAGTCAATCCTTGAGGCGCAGCCCGCTGAATATGGGACTTGGTTCCGAAGAAGCCATTCCATAACGGGAAATGGATCTTAATTCAACCGTTCCCGTTCGATCGATTCGATCGATCCCGACCTATCGGTCCCGACCGAGTCGATAGCGACAGTGTTCCTTTCCCGCGCACCCCGTGGACGAACAACGGGGCACGATGTAGGGACGGGGCACTACACCATAACCAACTAAGAAAAAGTTTCGTCCTCGAAACTTAAGAACAGAACCTACCTCTATGAAATCAATGAAGGAAACTTTTCCTTCATCTCTGACTCGAGTTCCCATGTCGACTCTTCTGCCGCATGGTTCCTCCAGAGTACACGAACGAGAGGGATCGCCCAATTTTGCAGCAGCTTATCCTTGCGTTCTAAGATTTGAACTGGCTCTTCAACGTAGGAAAAGTCGGACTTTAGCTCCAGCTTGCCAAAATCTACCACGTGGCTAGGGTCGTGCACGTACTTCCGCTGCTGGGAGACGTGGAAGACATTGTGCACACCTTTAAGCACCGACGGTAGGGCAATTTTATAGGCCACTGGGGCGACTCGCTCGAGTATTTCGAATGGCCCAACAAATCTCGGACTCAGCTTTCCCTTCGCGCCGAACCGAGTAACTCCTCGCATAGGCGACACCTTCAGGAACACGTGATCGCCCACCTGGAACTCAAGCGGTCTTCGATGGATGTCGGCATAGCGCTTTTGCCGACTCTGTGCAATCTTCAGTCTTTCCCGAATAAGCTTGACCTTTTCTATAGTCTGTTCCACCAACTCCAGGCCGAGTATCTGCCGTTTCCCGACTTCATCCCAGCAAATGGGCGATATGTACTTCCGGCCGTACAAAGCTTCATACGGCGCCATTTGGATGCTGGATTGGTAGCTATTGTTGTATGCAAATTCCGCCAGCGGTAGGTGGACGTCCCAGCTTGATTTGAAGTCAATTGTGCAGAGCCGTAGCATGTCTTCGAGAATCTGATTAACGCGCTCCGTTTGGCCATCGGTCTGAGGATGGTAAGCTGAGCTGAACTGCAACTTGGTACCCAGCGCCGACTGAAGGCTACTCCAGAATCGTGACATGAAGCGTGAATCCCGATCAGAGACGATGGATACTGGAACTCCGTGCAGCCGTAATATCTCGTCAAGATAAATCTGCGCCAAGCGATCAACGCTCCAAGTAACTTTGATGACGATAAAGTGCGCTGACTTGGTTAATCGATCGACGATGACCCAGATGGCGTCGTTCCCCCGTGGTGTCTTCGGTAGGCCAACATAAAATCCATAGTGACGTGATCCCACTTCCACTCGGGAATAGCGAGGTTCTGCATCTCCCCGCCCGTCGCTGATGCTCAGCTTTTACCTGCTGACAGGCCATGCATTGCGCGAAGAGAGCCACATCTCTCTTCATTCCGTGTCACCAGATGGTCGTACGGAGATCCTTATACATCTTGGTACTGCCTGGATGCAAGGTATATCTCGCACAATGAGCCTCCGACATTATCATCTTTCGTAGTTCTGAATCATCAGGAACACATAGTCGGCCATTCATTCTCAGCACGTCGGTCTTATCTTCGCAAAGTCGGTCGCACTACTGTCGAAATTCGCTCGCGCATTTTCTTCAGGTCCGGATCATCCTTCTGAGCGGCCATGATCTTTCCAGCAAACTCGGCTCTAACTGAAGCTGCACCAACCGTACATCCCTGAATCTAACCCGGAGATCGATGCCCATTTCTTCTAGATTCTTGTAGTAGTCTGGTTGATGGATAGCGAGGCAAGATATTTCGACTCAGAGCATCCGCCACAATATTTCCCTTGCCCGGAGTGTAGTCGATCGTCAAGTCATAGTCTTTGATCAGTTCGAGCCAGCGCCTCTGTCGCAAGTTCAATTCCTTCTGAGTGAAGAGATACTTGAGGCTCTTGTGGTCGGTATAGATCGCACACGCCACACCATATAGATAGTGATGCCACAATTTCAACGCGAACACAATCGTCGCTAACTCCAAGTCGTGCGTAGGACAGTTCTTCTCGTGCAGCTTCAACTGTCTAGAGGCGAAGGATATCATCTTGTATCGCTGCATGAGCACACATCCCAAGCCCTGGCCTGGCTGAAGCATCGCTGAATATCTGAAAACCCTCTGGCCCATCCGGAAGTGCGAGTATAGGTGCCGAAATTAGTCGCTGTTTTAGCTCCTGGAATGAAGCTTCACTGTCACGACCCGTACCCACTGTGAGGGTACGAATACGTAACGACGCCCAGCCTACACCGCAGTGTCGGTGGTAGAACGCTGTCCTAGGTTACTATCTAACCAGTAACTACATATATTGTACAACATGATCAACTCCGAACGGAGGACAAGTATAAGATATTGAACTCAATCACAGTCTAAGCACGATAAGATAAACACAGAAGAATTAAACTAAGAATAGAAGAACAACTACTAAATAATAACAACTCTCAACAAATCTTAAATACTACACAAGTCTCAAAACTTCTAAACAAGTTCAACATGGAACAGATGCTAATCTACTAAACTAAATCCCGATCACTCCTGAGTGTCGGGGCCAAAGGTAGTCATCCCGTCTCCGGGTCCATAATATGTAGGGCATGTATCCTCAGGGAATCATCTGTAAAATTTCAACAGGTCCAGTCAGGACAGGAACAAGTACAACTCATCAAGGAATCCCAATTAAATGACAGAGAACTATAAAGCAGTTATAAACAGTTTTATTGATGAAATATAGCAGTTTGTATACAGGTGATGGTATAGAGGAACAGTTAAGATACAAGGAAAGTAAGTAACTAAAACAAGAGAAGAATGATGGCGATGAAGACTGTAAAATAAATCTAGCTGAACTAAGGTAACATAATAAGTCCAGAATGTAAATGTAACAAGTGTAAAACCTAAGTAAATCCAGACAACATAAATCTGATACCAGGTGATTCCAGTACAAGATGAGTCCGGTATGAGGTGAGTCCAGCTGGTGATCAAAGGTTCCAGGGTGAGTCCAGCCTATACTCTAAGAGTGTGTTTTAAAATATCGGGATTGACATGTGAACGGCTGTAGGTAATACGGCACATCACACACCTGGGGGTGTGAGATGGCTATCATTCCAGTATAATTCCAAGGAGTGGTTCCAGTATTTGGGTATGTTCACATGCCTATTCCAATATTTCCCCGCCCAGCAAGTACAAGTGAATCCAGAAAACGATACAAAAAATGGGATGAGTCCAGCCAAAATAATGATACCAGCAAAAGATTCCAGGGTGATTCCAGTAGGTGGTTCCAGCAGTGATTCCAGAAGGTGATGCCAGTAGTGGTTCCAGAAAATAGAGGCCAGACAGATGGTATGTGTGTCGCATACATGAATCCAGAATATCCATACGTGTGGTATCAGAGAATCACATAAAACTAAATAGAACTGAAATACAGTAACTGGCAAATAAATGAGAGAACTATCAGAGAATGTACTCGCCTGATACTCTGAAAAGAGTAATAAAATATCAGATGTCTGTACCGGAGTCACAATATCCTAAATAAAGCAGTATGGGTTATAATGTGTTTCAAACAAGATAGATAAAGTTTACAATGCAATCTACATGATTTCTAGGTCAATCTAGGTCAAAGTCAACTCTAAGTCAAACTTGGTCAACTGTCTTGGTCAACTAGGTCCAAGTCAAACTTGGTCAACTCTGGGTCAACCAAGTCAACTACACCAGTCAACTAGGTCATTAGTCACATCTAGACTCAATGTTGACTTTGGTCAACCAGCCAATTACACTAGTCAAACAAGTCTCACTAAGCTTAGCCAAGCCTAGTCTAGCACTCACACACAATCACAAAGCTAACACAAGCTACCAACACCAAAAATACATATATACATATATGCACACAATGTATATAATTAACCATATAGGCTATTGCCTATCATTCAATGTAGGGTATAAGTCATATATGCATATAGAGGGTGTAGTGTGTGTCAAGCAAGGGGAGTGAAGAGGGTTCAAGGGCATATGCCTGTGTGTGCTAGTGTGGCAATATACACATGTGTGTAGTGTCTAGTGATGTATGTATGTGTAATGTCATTAGCTTAGTGTGTTGGAGTATATATGGCTGTTACAGTGAAAGAAAATATATCTATATACATTACACAGGTGTAAGTGACAGTGCTAAATAGGATGGTGGTGTGTGATATGTGACAGTGAAACATATGTGTGTGTGTGCATTATAATGTGTGTGGAAAGTGTCTTAATAGTTTAGGTAATAGGAAGGGCATTTTGTTATATCAACTAAAGCACAAAACCTATTTTCCCTACTCAACCTAAACCCCATTTCAGTTTTTCATAAATAGAATAGATGAATGTGTGTGATAGTTCTCAGAATCATGTGAAACCAACACCAACATAACTCAAATTGAAAACAAAACTCAAGACTAAAATCCTCAATCCCCCTGCCATGTACTGGCCTGTACAAGTCAAGCCTAGCTAGGAGCAACCAAGGCAAGTAAGGCAAGGCAAGGGGGCTGCCATAGCTTGCTGCCCTGCAGGCCATCCCCTATAGTAGCTACTGCTACTAAGCCTTAATTTAGGCAGCAGGTTGCTGCCATTGCTGCTAATGCAATACATTTCAGCACTGCAGTGCTTTGCTGCATAGGCTAACAGAGCCAAACCAAGGCCTAGGCAGATGCATTGCTGTCATTGCCAAGCTAATGCAGGGTGCCCTGCTGCTACTACCCTGCTAGCATCTGAAACCAAGGATTTAACCAATCTACCTATACATATATATATAATTATAAACTAAAATCCAAAAGGAATATGTATCATAAACAATAGGACTAAACACCTAACAACCAAAACTCTGGAACCAACCTAATCTCAGGTTTTTTTAAAACAATCTAAACTCTGGAAACAGGACTGAACTCAGTGTTCAGTTTTCACCCAGTTCATCCTATTTCAGATTTTGTGATATAAAACAGTGAACAATCCTAGGAGCTATCAGTTTTCCTTGTTAACATGAATTCTAAATCAATTTCAGGTTTCACAATCAAACCAAAATCCTAGTGAACTCGAATCTCAGGAAATGAATATGAATCAAAATCAACATTCACACAAAAAAAAACCTCAACTCAACACACGAAATCTCAGTTAACAGGTTCAAGGAGTTCTCAGTTAACAGGTTCAGTCAGGTTTACAGTGTCCACATATCAACCAAATTCGAAACATAACAAGAACCCCTTAACACAAATTCAACTAACACTTAAACAACTAACAACATATATAGGAATAACACATGAAATTGAAACATAAAAAAAAAGTTTTAAACAAGGACTTAAAGTTCAGGATTTTCAAGTTCCTGATACTGTTATCAGTTCACAACATTTCAACCCAGGTATCAGTCAATATATAATTTCGAACCCAATCAATTCGAAAAACCCAAGATAAATCGAGACAGAGGTGAGGTACATATACTCGTGTCAGGGGGGTTGTTCTCGTGTCCAAAAACTGGACACGAACGTGTCCTAACAAAAAAAACACACACAGACACTTAAAACGTGCAGGCAGCCTCGTGTACGCGTGTGAGTCGAGCAAGGACACGACACACGACACGAGATACCACGTGGTCGTGTCTAGGTGTTCGCCAACTATAGGACTACGTGCACAAGTGCCTGAAACGTGTCCAAGTGACTCGTGTCCAAAGTTTTTACAGCGTATCAGTGTCGATTTTTCGACTGTGCGCGCAAGGCTCGATTCAGTGCACACGTAATTTCTCCATGCACACTGATCGAGAGCTCACGAAATTCTTAGGTATGGTGTCAGTCATTGCCCGCTCGTGTCCTTAAATTTTCGTGTCATAATATTCAGTGTCGTATCCGCTAGGAGTGTCGAGCAGCAGGGCAGCCGCACGAGCCCCGTGCGGTGTCTCGTGCTGCGTGTCCGAGCCTAATAACTGTGTCCAAACCTACCTAAAATCGACTCAGTCAATTACAAATCAATTCCCCACCTATTAGGCTACCCAAAACTGAAATTAGATTTGAAATTGGTTAAAATTCAATCCATTGAGACATTTCACCAAACACCTATCATACACTATGACACGTGTCCGATACGGACACCAAACGGACACGAAACCCACTCAAATTCGGGGTACAGCCAGGGGACACCTAAACCTAGCCTAATATGCAAAGAAATCAAAATAATAATGCAATTTAAAGGGTTTTACCTATAGGTGCAATTTGTAAGAAAATGCTTCAAATGGGGGGTGTTCTTCTTGATGGCCAAATGCTCCAAATGAGCCCAAAGCTGAGATTAACCTCCAGAATTATAAAATATATAGAAATTAGAACCTATTGCAAAAGACTAGGATTAAAAAGGAATTAAAATGGATTTATGGGTATTTTTTGGAAGGGGGACAATACCTTTTCTTTTCTCCAAGTGTTGGAATAAAAAAAAGAGGCAAGCCCTAATGAATAAGTGTTTAAATAGGGTGGGGATCCCTATGTGGCTGGTCATTTAGGGTTTAGTTAGGGTTAGGGCTTCTAGTTATGGGCCATGGGCCAAGTCATAAGTCATTGAGTCATGAAATCATAAGTCATTCCATTAAACCATAAATCATGAAATGATTTCACTCAAACTAATCCTCCTATTCCAAAATTAGTCTCTAATAACTAAAAGTAGGTTAACCTAAGTTAGACTAGGGTTACCATAGCTAGGGTTAGGTTCTAGGCTAGTCCACTAGGTCTCAACAAGTCAAAGTCAACTAGAATTCACCAATTCATTAAATTAATTAAAAATTCAAATAAGCCAAAATGATCAAATTACTCCTAGGCTAAAAATGATAATTAAATCATCCTAATGACATGGTTAGGCTCTAGGTCATGCAGTCACTAGGGTTTCACTGACAGCATATCAAAATCACAAGTCATGACTCAAAGCAGTTTTTAAATAGTTTAAAAATTATTAAAAATCACCAAAATTATAATGTGAATTAAATATCAATAATAATTATTATAATTATAAAATTTCAAAAATACCCTCATCTAAAAAATTGGGTGTTACAATCCTACCCCCGTTAGAAAAATTTCGTCCTCGAAATTAAAATGATCGCACCCTTCTAGGTCAAACCCAAACAATCAAGGTCAAGAGATAATCATGCAAACAAAATCTTACTGTTCATGATTCCACAGTCTCGTACAGGGTAGCTACACTATCTAGCAATCACAAATAATATCCTGGCAGGTACTAAGGGAATCACACAGGAAAGTGGAGAGGAAGAATGAGAAGGACAAACCTGCTAACCCATCACCTGCAGCGTCGGTCTCCTCGACCGCCATCGCAAAAGCTCTACCCCTCTGGTGCTGAGCTACCGGTGGCCTAGCTCCCTCATAAGGAGGTGCAGCGGAACAATCTATCATCTTGTGAGCACCAGACCCACAAAATAGACAAACCTTCAGCCTTCTCCTACAAGACTCCCAAACATGCCCTACCTTCCTACAGTAGGCACAAGTCGGCACCACATGGTCCTGTCCTCTATGCTGATGCTGTGCCTGCTGCACTCTCACTGGTGCCTGTGCCTGCTGAATCTGCACGTGAGGCCTCTTTGTCTGACCTCCGCTGCTGCTACCACCCTGGGAGTCCCGACCCCTCTTCAACTTCAACCCTAGGTCGTCCTCCGCTGCCATAGCCCTAGAAAATATCTCCGTGTAGGTAGCATTCCGGTCGCTCTTAGTCAGCGACCGAACCTCTCTAATCAAGCCTCAGCGGAACTTCCTCGCCTTCGTCTTCTCAGTCAAGTCATCTATGAACCGGGCCAATCTACAAAACTCTCCAGCATACTCAGCTACTGACTGGTTCCCCTAAACCAGGCTCTCAAACTGTGCCTCTATACCTCCCAAGGCCACATCAGGAAAGAACTGCTCCTTAAACAGCTCCTTGAACTGGGCCCAAGTCTGGCCCTCAACTCCCACCCTGGGATCTGTCTGGTACCACGTACGGGCTAAGTCCTGCATCTGACTGCCCGCCGCCTCGATATAGAGTCGATCTAGTATCTCTGCCAACCTGAATATCTCCTCGATATGCTCTATCCAATCGTCTGCATAATGGATGCCCTCAGTGCCCAGGAACTCTCTAGGATGCATCTTCTGAAAGTCCTGGATATCCTTCTCCTTTCGGTAAGGCTGCTGCTGCTTCCCCCGAGCAGTCACCATCTCTACTGTAGTACGAACCAGCTGGTGGGCCTCGTCAATCCCCTGACGATAATCGGCAGTCTGCCGCTGCTGCTGCTGCTGGTGAGACGCCAAAATCCTCTCCACGAAAGAAAATAGATGAGCAGCATCTACCATCCCCGCAGGTGGAGCCTGCTGCGGTGGAAGAATCTCGGGAAGCACCAGACTCTGCCTCCCAGCTAGTGGAGGTGCTCCTCCGAAAGCTGCTGAGACACCCACCCCAGCTGGCATGACTGGGGCTGCGGTACCGGAAGCTGGCTGCTGAAGGTGAGAGGTGGCAGACCCCTCTGCAGCGGCTACTGTACCAGAGCGATGTGATCGTGTCTCCACCATCCTGAAGACAGATCGAAAAGGAAGTCAATACTGAGCAGGAATCGATAAAATCAAAGGAGGACAGTTTATTGCAAAGAAGACAAGTCAGTAAGATATGTAGATGGCATGAATTGAATTAGAATTTTCCTAACTATGATTGAGTACCTCCCCGTTAAAGCCTATCTCTCAATCCTATCGCAGGCTCGCAGCAGTACAACTAAGTCGCCGTACTACCACGATATCGTACTAATGCGACTCTCGGACCTGCATGGGCCACCACTAAAAATATGTCACGACCCGCACCCACTGTGAGGGTACGAATACGTAACGACGCCCAGCCTATGCCGCAGTGTCGGCGGTAGAACGCTGTCCTAGGTTACTATCTAACCAGCAACTCACGCAATTATATTGTACTCAACATGATCAACTCCGAACGGAGGACAAGTATAAGATATTGAACTCAATCACAGTCTAAGCACGATAAGATAAACACAGAAGAATTAAACTAAGAATAGAAGAACAACTACTAAAATAATAACAACTTTCAACAAATCTTAAATACTACACAAGTCTCAAAACTTCTATAACAAGTTCAACATGGAACAGATGCTAATCTACTAAACTAAATCCCGATCACTCCTGAGTGTCGGGGCCAAAGGTAGTCATCCCGTCTCCGGGTCCATAATATGTAGGGCATGTATCCTCAGGGCAATCATCTGTAAAATTTTAACAGGTCCAGTCAGGACAGGAACGAGTACAACTCATCAAGAAATCCCAATTAAATGACAGAGAACTATAAAGCAGTTATAAACAGTTTTATTGATGAAATATAGCAGTTTGTATACAGGTGATGGTATAGAGGAACAGTTAAGATACAAGGAAAGTAAAATAACTAAAATAAAAGAAGAATGATGGCAATGAAGACTGTAAAATAAATCTAGCTGAACTAAGGTAACATAATAAGTCCAGAATGTAAATATAACAAGTGCAAAACCTAAGTAAATCCAGAAAACATAAATCTGATATCAGGTGATTCCAGTACAAGATGAGTCCGGTATGAGGTGAGTCCAGTTGGTGATCAAAGGTTCCAGGGTGAGTCCAGCCTATACTCTAACAGTGTGTTTTAAAATATCAGGATTGACATATGAACGGCTGTAGGTAATACGGCACATCACACACCTGGCCGGGTGTGAGATGGCTATCATTCCAGGATAATTCCAAGGGAGTGGTTCCAGTATTTGGGTGTGTTCACATGCCTATTCCAATATTTCCCCACCCAGCAAGTATAAGTGAATCCAGAAAATGACACGAAAAATCGGGATGAGTCCAGCCAAACATAATGATACCAGCAAAAGATTCTAGGGTGATTCCAGTAGGTGGTTCCAGTAGCGATTCCAGAAGGTGATGCCAGTAGTGGTTCCAGAAAATAGAGGCCAGACAGATGGTATGTGTGTCGCATATATGAAACCAGAATATCCATACGTGTGGTATCAGAGAATCACATAAAACTAAATAGAACAGAAATACAGTAACTGGCAAATAAATGAGAGAACTATCAGAGAATGTACTCGCCTGATACTCTGAAAAGAGTAATAAAATATCAGATGTCTGCACCAGAGTCACAATGTCCTAAATAAAGCAGAATGGGTTATAATGTGTTTAAAATAAGATAGATGAAGTTTACAATACAATCTACATGATTTCTAGGTCAATCTAGGTCAAAGTCAACTCTAAGTTAAACCTGGTCAACTGTCTTGGTCAAACTAGGTCCAAGTCAAACTTGGTCAACTCTGGGTCAACCCAAGTCAACTACACCAGTCAACTAGGTCAATTAGTCACATCTAGACTCAATGTTGACTTTAGTCAACTCCAGCCAATTACACTAGTCAAACAAGTCTCACTAAGCCTAGCCAAGCCTAGTCTAGCACTCACACACAATCACAAAGCTAACACAAGCTACCAACACCAAAAATACATATATACATATATGCACACAATGTATATAATTAACCATATAGGCTATTGCCTAGCATTCAATGTAGGGTACAAGTCATATATGCATATAGAGGGTGTAGTGTGTTGTCAAGCAAGGGGAGTGAAGAGGGTTCAAGGGCATATGCCTGTGTGTGCTAGTGTGGCAATATACACATGTATGTGTAGTGTCTAGTGATGTGTGTATGTGTAATGTCATTAGCTTAGGTGTGTTGGAGTATATATGGCTGTTACAGTGAAGGGAAATATGTGTATATACATTACACAGGTGTAAGTGACAGTGCTAAATAGGATGGTGTCCTGTGTGTGATATATGACAGTGAAACATATGTGTGTGTGTGCATTATAATGTGTGTGGAAAGTGTCTTGATAGTTTAGGTAATAGGAAGGGCAGTTTGTTATATCAACTAAAGCACAAAACCTATTTTCCCTACTCAACCTAAACCCCCATTTCAGTTTTTCATAAATGGAATAGATGAATGTGTGTGATAGTTCTCAGAATCATGTGAAACCAACACCAACATAACTCAAATTGAAAACAAAACTCAAGACTAAAATCCCCAATCCCTCTGCCATGTACTGGCCTGTACAAGTCAAGCCTAGCTAGGAGTAACCAAGGCAAGTAAGGCAAGGCAAGGGGGCTGCCATAGCTTGCTGCCCTGCAGGCAATCCCCCATAGTAGCTACTGCTACTAAGCCTCAATTTAGGCAGCAGGTTGCTGTCATTGCTGCTAATACAATGCATTTCAGCACTGCAGTGCTTTGCTGCATAGGCTAACAGAGCCAAACCAAGGCCTAGGCAGATGCATTGCTGCCATTGCCAAGCTAATACAGGGTGCCCTGCTGCTACTACCCTGCTAGCAACTGAAACTAAGGATTTAACCAATCTACCTATACATATCTATATAATTATAAACTAAAATCCAAAAGGAATATGTATCATAAACAATAGGACTAAACACCTAACAACCAAAACTCTGGAACCAACCTAATCTCAGGTTTTTTTAAAACAATCTAAACTCTGGAAACAGGGACTGAACTCAGTGTTCAGTTTTAACCCAGTTCATCCTATTTTAGATTTTGTGATATAAAAACAGTGAACAATCCTAGGAGCTATAAGTTTTCCTTGTTAACCTGAATTCTAAATCAATTTTAGGTTTCACAATCAAACCAAAATCCTAGTGAACTCGAATCTCAGGAAATGAGTATGAATCAAAATCAACATTCACACAAAAAAAAACTCAACTCAACACATGAAATCTCAGTTAACAGGTTCAAGGATTTCTCAGTTAACAGGTTCAGTCAGGTTTACAGTGTTCACATATCAACCAAATTCGAAACCATAACAAGAACCCCTTAACACAAATTCAACTAACACTTAAACAACTAACAACATATATAGGAATAACACATGGAATTGAAACATAAAAAAAATAGTTTTAAACAAGGACTTAAAGTTCAGGATTTTCAAGTTCCTGATACTGTTATCAGTTCACAACATTTCAACCCAGGTATCAGTCAATACATAATTTCGAACCCAATCAATTCGAAAAACCTAAGATAAATCGAGACAGAGGTGAGGTACATATACTCGTGTCAGGGGGGTTGTTCTCGTGTCCAAAAACTGGACACGAACGTGTCCTAACAAAAAGAACACACACAGACACTTAAAACGTGCAGGCAACCTCGTACACGCGTGTGAGTCGGGCTAGGACACAACACACGACACGAGACACCACGTGGTCGTGTCTAGGTGTTCGCCAACTATAGGACTACGTGCATAAGTGCCTGAAACATGTCCAAGTGACTCATGTCCAAAGTTTTTACAGCATATCAGTGTCGATTTTTCGACTGTGCGCGCAAGGCTCGATTCAGTGCATACGCGATTTCTCCGTGCACACTGATCGAGAGCTCCCAAAATTTCTTGGGCATGGTGTCAGTCATTGCCCGCTCGTTTCCATAAATTTTTGTATCATAATATTTAGTGTCGTGTCCGCTAGGAGTGTCGAGTAGCAGGGCAGCCGCACGAGCCCCGTGCGGTGTCTCGTGCTGCGTGTCCAAACCCAATAACTGTGTCCAAACCTACCTAAAATCGACTCAGTCAATTACAAATCAATTTCCCACCTATTAGGCTACCCAAAACTGAGATTAGATTTGAAATTGGTTAAAATTCAATCCATTGAGACATTTCACCAAACACCTATCATACACTATGACACGTGTCCGATACGGACACCAAACGAACATGAAACCCACTCAAATTCGAGGTACAGCCAGGGGACACCTAAACCTAGCCTAATATGCAAAGAAATCAAAATAATAATGCAATTTAAAGGGTTTTACCTATAGGTGCAATTTGCAAGAAAAGGCTTCAAATGGGGGGTGTTCTTCTTGATGGCCAAATGCTCCAAATGAGCCCAAAGCTGAGATTAACCTCCAGAATTATAAAATATACAGAAATTAGAACCTATTGCAAAAGACTAGGATTAAAAAGGAATTAAAATGGATTTATGGGGATTTTTGGAAGGGGGACAATACCTTTTCTTTTCTCCAAGTGTTGGAATGAAAAAAAAAGAGGCAAGCTCCAATGAATAAGTATTTAAATAGGATAGGGATCCCTATATGGCTAGTCATTTAGGGTTTAGTTAGGGTTAGGGATTCTAGTTATGGGCCATGGGCCAAGTCATAAGTCATTGAGTCATGAAATCATAAGTCATTCCATTAAACCATAAATCATGAAATGATTTCACTCAAACTAATCCTCCTATTCCAAAATTAGTCTCTAATGACTAAAAGTAGGTTAACCTAAGTTAGACTAGGGTTACCATAGCTAGGGTTAGGTTCTAGGCTAGTCCACTAGGTCTCAACAAGTCAAAGTCAACTAGAATTCACCAATTCATTAAATTAATTAAAAATTCAAATAAGCCAAAATGATCAAATTACTCCTAGGCTAAAAATGATAATTAAATCATCCTAATGACATGGTTAGGCTCTAGGTCATGCAGTCACTAGGGTTTCACTGACAGCACATCAAAATCATAAGTCATGACTCAAAGCAGTTTTTAAATAGTTTAAAAATTATTAAAAATTACCAAAAATTATAATATGAATTAAATATCAATAATAATTATTATAATTACAAAATTTCAAAAATACCCTTATCTGAAAAACTGGGTGTTACATTCACAGTCATCCGACCACTCATATACGACTCCCTTTTGAGTGAGGCGAGTCAGTGGCGATGCAATCTTCGCGAAGTCTTTCACGAAGCGTCGATAGTATCCCGCCAAACCAAGAAAGCTTCGAATCTCACTAGCAGATGCAGGCCGCTTCCAATCAGCAACAGCTTCCACTTTCTTCGGGTCGACTGCAATGCCTTCGGACGAAATGATGTGACCAAGAAAGGATACGCTACTTAGCCAAAATTCGTACTTACTCTGCTTCGCATACAACTCATGTTCTCGAAGTGTCTAGAGCACGGCCCGTAGATGTTCTGCATGCTGTGCCCTGTCCTTCGAGTAGACGAGAATATCATCAATAAAGACTACCACAAATTTATCAAGGAAGGGTTGAAATACCCGGTTCATCAGATCCATGAAGGCGGCAGGAGCGTTCGTCAGGCCGAATGGCATCACCAGGAACTCGTAATGGCCGTATCGAGTGCGAAAGGTAAACTTTTGTACGTCGTTTGACTTGATCTTGAGTTGATGATAGCCTGAGCGGAGATCAATCTTCGAAAATACCGAGGCGCCTTACAGTTGATCGAATAAGTCGTCTATGCGGGGCAATGGGTACTTGTTCCGAATGGTGGCCTTGTTCAGCTCTCGGTAATCGACGTACAGACGCATGGACCAATCCTTCTTCTTCACGAACAATATGGGCGCTCCCCACGGTGACACGCTAGGCCGAATAAACCCTTTATTGAGTAACTCTTGTAGCTGGACCTTGAGTTCCTTCAGCTCGGCGGGAGCCATTCTGTACGGGGTCTTGGAAATCGGTCGAGTATCGGGAAATTTATCGATGCTGAACTCGATTTCTCGATCGGAGGGCATGCCGGGTAGCTCGTCCAGGAACACATCGGAGAATTCTGCCACAACGTCGGTCTGATCCGCGTTTGCACCATCCTGTCGCATGTCTCGGACGGACGCCAAATAGCCTTCGCACCCAGAATGTAGCATCCTCCGAGCAGAAATTGCCGAAATCAGCATGCAGGTCGATGACGCCTCACCACACGAAAAGCAGAATTCAGGCACTCCTGGAATACAGAAAGTAACCGTCTTTCTAGCGCAGTCTATGGTTGCGTTGCACGGCCCGAGCCAGTCCATTCCCAGAATAATATCGAAGTCCTTCATGTCTAGGACTATCACGTCAAGACCGATCTTTTGACCGCCGATACAGATAATCCCGTCGGCGTAAGCTAAATTAGTGAGTATTGGTGTGCCCGAAGGTGTGCCTACGCTAAGGTCGAGATCTAATAATATTATCAGAAATTTGTGCTCGGCGGCAAAGTCCGCCGATATAAAACTATGCGAAGCACCTGAATCAAATAGTACATGAGCAGGCACATTATTGAAACTAAGTATACCTGTCACGACCGTATCTGACGCAAGCACTTCATCGCGAGTCATGGCGTAGACGCGGCCCTGGGCATTGGGTCGACGGTCTTGGCCATTTTGCGGCGCAGGTTGATGTACTCGAGGCGCTGGGACTTGATTCCCTCGACGGTGCTGTTGGGGCGCCATTGGACGGTGCTGTTGGGGCACCGTTGGGTTCGTCCTTCTGGTTGGACAATCAGTACGAAAGTGGCCCCTCTTGGCACAGTTCCAGCATCCATCCTCTGGTATCTGGCAGTTGTCGATCGTGTGACCGAGACGGTGACATCGGTTGCAGTAAGGTCGTGGATTATGCCCTTGATACCCGCTTTGTGGCCCATTATTCGGACGCTTGGTCACGTTGTTTCCTCCCGCATGGCTAGGGCATTTGTGATTGTATGTATGCACATCGCCGGCAGTACCTGGAGGGTATTAGCTTTCAAGGCGGAGGGCGTGGTTGAGGGACTCCTCCATCGTTTGGTATTTGGGAACAGACACATGGGCATAGATAGATGGTCGTAGGCCCACTTCGAACCGTCGTGCACGACTCGCCAGGGAGGGCAGGAATTCTCCAGCAAACTTGGCTAACTTGTTGAACTCTGCTGCATACTGCCGTACCGTCATGTTCCCTTGCCTTAGCTGCATAAATTCATTCTCCTTCTCTTGTCGAATAGCTTCGGGAAGGTACTCGATCTCGAACGCCTCTCGGAAGGTGGCCCAAGATATTGTCGCTGTCTCGTTGTCGCGTCTGATTGCTCGCTTTTGCACGGCCTACCAGTCGTGCACGTTCAATCGGAGTAGAAGTTGAGCACATGCGACTTTCTTGGACTCATCGACACCCAGAAGCTCGAACCGGTCTTCCAACTCCTCCAGCCAATCGATTGCCAACGAAGGGTCTTCAGTACCGCAGAAGGAAGTACGGAAGCTCTTTGTGAATTTTGACACGTCGAAGTTGGAACTTCTCGGTGCTGCAGGCATAAGCTCGGGTACCTCCGGTTCGACTTCACTTTGTCTGGCCGTAGGCTCGGTCACGGCAGGAGTTGTCGCGGAGTTGTTGTTGTTGGCCACCACTGTCTGTACAATCTGCTGAAGAGTATCAAGCTGCTTCTGCTGCAACTTGAATTGTGCATCGAATCGGGCCTCGACCTGGGTCTGGCGTGCCTCTACCTCCCGTCGATGTGTCTCTGTCTCCCGTCGATGTTGCTCATTCAGGCGTTGATTCTCCTGAGTTTGTTGTTGTTGCCCTTCCAGCATGCACAACATCCGTTCCATGGCATCGTTAGAGGGTCCGGGTCTCGAGCTATTTGAGCCGCTCGAAGCACTTTCTTCGTTCGCCGCCACATTCACTGCCGCACCTTCTGGGATTTTGAAGGTAAAAATACATTAGTCACAAAACTTATTTCGGACTCCCTCGTATGGAACGACATATCTCATCGACACGAGACCAATGATTTGAGACTGAAAACTCGACACTAGAGGCCAAGGACGTAAAGCCGTGCTCTGATACCATTATGTCACGCCCCGATTCCGTGGAATCGATAGTCGTCCCCCGGGCGTGATGCCGTGCAAGCCTAAGTTGCGCTCGCACAAGGCATAGTCATAAGGTTATCCGAAACACAACAACAAAAGAATACTCAAAGTAAATTGAACACACATTATAGAGAAGAAAATTTAAGCTTTATTGATAATGAACATCATTTTTACAGACTCAATACAAGGGCGCCGCGCGGGCTTTTTACAAACTGACTCCATTACAAATGAACGTCGACGAGATAGCCATTCCATACATTCATCCCTTGTTTATACAACCAAAACTACAAAACCACCTAGGATGGTGGGAAGTCGCTCCATCTGTCTTCGATCTTCAACATCGGAGTCTTCAAAGGTTTGATCCAAGCTTCGATGCACGGACGAAGCTTTAAAACACACGAGCGTTGCCTCCCTTCACGTGGTACGCTCCTTCCGATCTATCGCACCTGTAGAGAGAGCGAGGATCAGTACAATCAACATGTACTGGCGAGTGGCTAATTAATTTCCAGGCTCTCACTTGGTTCAAGAATAGAGATAAAATCATACAACTTGCTTTTAGTGGTCTTTCTAGCCATCCTAGACATTTTTATAAGAAACATTAAGTTACACCAAGATTACCTCCGGCAGAGCGCGCCGTGCGACATAAAACTTACCATCACTTTTCCTGTTAGTTGAGAACAATTTATATCAAGTATTTGACATGGAGGTCACTGGCATTAACTAGCCATCTTGGACATAGCCTGGTAATACGGGACCCTTGCAACGCAAGTAGCGAGCTCCGATGCAAGTTCCCGTCTTACCGATTGTCTATTACCCAGCTTGGTTATAACCTGTTTCTTCCTAGGCCGAGTCGGTCCCGTGGCCCCGGGTTGCCGCTCGAAGAAACTATCGCCCTTGTCGACAAGTTGTCCATGACCGTGATAGGTTAACAAGGTATAATTTAGGGTACCGTTGGGGCTTGTTACATAGTCGATTCACTTACTTGGTTGTTTTGCTGGCCTAAAATAATTCTATCTCTTTTCAACACAACACATCTCTTTTCTCTTCTTGCACATAGGACTTGTATTCTTCAAACAAATCATTCGATTTCGATATCTTTACCCGAGTTCTCATTTTAAAATAGAGGGTCGAGACGAAGGAGGTCAGCCACTCACTTTAGTATTTACTTGAGGCGAAAAACTGGTTGGCCGCGCTAGACGTTGCCTACGCGATCACCTGAAATCGCACAAGCAACCGATTAGAACACTGTGTTATTCAAGGAAATTCGATATGAATGCGAAGTTCGAAACGTAAGCCATAAAAGCCATTGAAAACATTCACGAAAATGCATTCAGAAAACAAAGCCAAAACCAACGCAAGCGGCGTAAAAAGCAGAGCAACGGGAGGTCTCTTCCGACTCAGCCGCAGAGTCAATCCTTGAGGCGCAGCCCGCTGAATATGGGACTTGGTTCCGAACAAGCCATTCCATAACGGGGAATGGATCTTAATTCAACCATTTCCGTTCGATCGATTCGATCGATCCCGACCTATCGGTCCCGACCGAGTCGATAGCGACAGTGTTCCTTTCTCGTACACCCCGTGGACGAACAACGGGGCACGATATAAGGACGGGGCACTACAATGTGGTGGACACGAATTGGACCCTAAGACACGTGCACAAATGTGTTTATATTTACCAACCACTAATTACCCATATTAGTTTGTTTATATAAATCAATTTCCATTTACCCCTAAAATTCTGATACAAGCCCATATTTCAGTATTTCCCAGTTTTTTCCAGTTTTAATAATCGAATTTGAATTAACTTTTTAGCCCATTTGATTGTTGTTAATCACTGTTTAAGTCCCTAATATAGTCCTCCTATATGAATTCTACTTGTGGGTCGATTTTGAGGTGTTTTGGTTTCGAATTGGATTCAAATGGGGACTTGAATGTATTTTCCTGAAATTGTTTGAATGGTTAATGAATTGGTTTCCTTTCCTATTTTTTTCTGAACTAAAAAATGATATTGGTTTCCTTTTCTTTCCCTTCCACTGTCCAAACTGAACTGAATTTGATGTGAAGTCTCATATTTCTTTGAGTTGTTGATTTGGAATGATATTTGGGGCTGAAAACATGGAATATGAATTTGTTTCCTTTCTTTTCTTCACTACTCACTGATTTTTTCCAAATGTAGACACTGTTTCCTGTGCAGCCCATATCACTCACACCACACTGTCCTCACAGCATATCACTCACTGTTAACACACACACACACTTCACTGTTCACTCTCACACCCTATCTCCTTTTACACCTATGCTCTTCACATACACATACACACACACTAGTTGGCACTTTACATTCACATCACCCTTGCCACACTCTACTCTATTTCACTCACCCTCTTCACTTCTTCACATGTACACTTCATATTTCACTAACACTTGGCCTATGGCACACACTCACATCACTCATGCACACACACACATAGCCCTCTTTATATATATATATATATATATATATATATATATATATATATATATATATATATATATATATATTAAATGCCATGTTATATATAGCTAATGTGTAGTGATGCATGCCTATATATATAGTTAGTTTCTTTTATGTATTGTTCTTGAATGCCTAGTATAGATAACTTGAATATTGGACAAGTGTGACTTATGGATGTGTGTGTTGGCTTGATTTAGGCTTGGATAGCCTTGAAGTGGTGTGTACTAGCTAGTGTAGGCTTGTGTGACCTAGTATAGACTAGTTTAGACTTGATAGCCTAGTTTAGACTTGGTTAGACCTAGTTGACCTAGTTTGACTTCTAGGGTTGACCAGAGTTGACCAAGAGTTAACTTTGGCCTAGATTGACCTAGATTCATTTAGAATGCATTGAATTGTATCTTGTTATCACTTTAGACTTGTTGTGACTTGTGTTGTTCTATAGGAGACAGATACCACTCCTCGGACAGTAGATATTCATCCGGACACTCAGATACAGGAGAGTACATTCTCTGATCATTTCATATCCTGATTAGAATTATTTTCCTGCATTAAATTACTTTACTTGATACTGTCACGTTGGTCACACGGATTAGTACTATATGGATCCCTTCTTGAGATGTTATCCCTTCAGGGAGCATCGGGTACTCTATGTTCTGTGCGTTTCACTTACATGGCGTATCACTATGCTTCGTTGGTTCTTTGATCACTTGGGATATGTACTTTCATATCACAGAGTCTTTCTGGAATCCTTATCCTATTTACTGGGTATCCTAGAATCTTCTAGAATCCCCATTTATGGGACTACTATGTACCACCCTTCGAGGGCTGTTACATGGAATCATAACATAACCTGGTTGGATCCTTGTGTATTAATTGGGGGTACGGGGGAGTAGAAGTAGACATGTGAATAATATCCAAGTAGTGTAGCATCAGAATCTTTCCATAGTGTAGCATCAGAATCTCCTATGCCATTTACATGTCTATATTATACTCTGACTCACTAGCCACTGTTAGTTCTTTACTTATAGTAGATATTTCTATTACAGTTCACTCTCTCTTTGTTTATATACCGTATTTCTTCAGTATCTATATTTTACTTTACTGCATGATTATATTTTCTAACCTGCTATGAACTATTGAGATGTATTATGCTCGCTCCTGTCCTGACTGGACCTGTTGAAAATATTACAGAGGACGAGAAGGAGGCCTGTGCGGATACCTTTTGTAGGACAGCTCTAGCTGACGACTTTACCCTACTGCCTAGACTAGCTTAGTTAGGCTTTATCTTACTTATGTTGTCTTGAGACTAGTAGTTAGACTTTATTTCTGTCTTTGAGATCTGGGTTGTATTTTCTTTCATATTCAGTAGCTGAGACCTTGTACTCTGGATATCTGCGGAGATGTTATCTTAGACTATTTTATTATCTGTATTTTCTTGAGTTCTATATCATATCGTGCTTCTTCTTCCTTAGTTGTGATTGAGTTTACTTCTTTCATGTCATCCCCATTCGGGGAGTATAAACTGCTTAGTATATTATTGTTAGATGTTGTGACCTAGGACAGCGTTCTACCGCTGACACTGCGGCGTAGGCTGGGCGTTGTTACGTTCTCGTACCCTCACAGTGGGTACGGGTCGTGACACATTTTTAGTGGTGGCCCATGCAGGTCAAGTTTATGTAGTGGTATTCGAACTAGAGTATCACTACAGCCTGCAGTAGGATTAGGATATATATTTTGAAGGTACTCAATCACAGTTAGGATTCCTTGAGAGATTCCTGGGACGACCCTTGAGAATCTTATTTAAACTTCAATTTGAATCATTTCCCTTATTTTGTTGCTCTCACTCCTTGATTATTGAATTTGATATTGTTGGATCGTTGTTGATTTTGATTTTCCTATCGAGATAAATTTTAAGGCCTGAGTTACGATATTTTTCTGATAACACATGTTGACGGGAATACAGGGATGGTAAAACGTCTACTTGATTATGGAGCTTGTAGTTTATCACAGCCATATTAGCTGGCGTGGCGAAAACATAGAGACCTGACTTCGGATGTACGTATCTTGGTTATGAGATTTGGAATTTCTCGCAGCTATACTAGTTGGCATAGCGAGATTTCCAGACGACATGATTGTAGAGGTGCATACCCCAGTTATGAAATCTATCGTTTATCGCAGCCTTGCTTACTGGCATGGCGAGGACTCTGAGTAACATGATTTTGAACAGACGCATATGGTTATCAAATTGTATCTTGAGAAGGTTTTTAAACATATCATCTCTATCGTACCATTCTGTTGTATAAATTGTACCCCATCATCAAATAACTTAGGAGTAGGAGTATGAGTAGGAGTGGCTTAGCTGTTATCATAAATCTGGTGTAACTTCTTGCTATAAATTTCTTCCTAATGCAATGAATCAATGATCTTGCTAGACCTTGGCTTAGATTTGATATTATAACTCTGGTTTCAAAATGGTTCCTTCTTTTAAATAGATAAGCAGAACAGATTTTATCATTATTTTCTTCTTGCCATTATTTCTTGTATTACCTTAGAATATATAATATAGTGGAAATAGATGCTTGCCTGACACGTAAGCGTGCTACACTTGATCACCAACCTATCTAAATGCATATTAATATGTTGATGTTAATTTTTCAAAATCCTAATGATTCTAATATAGGACAGTATCAATCACCAGTTCTCCGTTTTCCAGATTAATTTCGTAAATTAAATTTAAATTTCATGTTATTAGTTGTTGTTTACATTACTGCACATGTATGTTACATACAGGGTTTCGAGTCTTAAAGAAAATTGGTTGAGTTTTGTGTTGAATTTGTCAAACCTGAGACTATGTACATATTAACCCTTTAAGTCTGAATATTAGGTGATTAGTCAATTTGCAGTTTAAAATGGTAATGTTTGAGCCGTATACATTGTTGTGTGTCGGTATATAAGTTAGGTTTCATACTCTTACATGTTAGGTTGTGGTAAATATTGAGTTAGTTTTGATGTTCGAATTTCTCCAAATTTTTGAAAACTGAATACATGTTAATAGCTTTTTTTCATTGATTTTAAATGCGTAGTTCAATTTCAGATTTAATATGTAATGTTGAACTAAACTGAATGATTGAACCCTTCATTTTAAGTTTTAACCCATGTACACTTGACACTCTACACTAATGTTCACAACTGCCATGAAAACCTAACCCTTCATCTCTATGTTATGTTCATATAGCTATATAGATATATATATATATATATATATATATATATAGTTCTGTATACATGTTATAATGTGTGTAGATGCAATTAAATCTCTACCTCTCTATACATATAGGTATACTTATATATATATATGGTTAGCCATGCATGTTATGAGTAAATAGCTTGTGCCTTGTAGACTGCTTAACCAATATGCCATGAATAGTGTAACTTGATAGCTATAGTTGAGACACAAATCCACCTATACACTTTCATGTATATTTCACACAAACCACATAACCCTTACATAATGCTAGCTTTTCCCTCTTTAACACATTCTCTATATATATCGTGATTTAGATTTCAATGCTATTGACTTTCGTTCCTTAAACTCTTGGTTCTGATTTTCTTAAATAGTACCCCTTTATAGATGATTAGTAGTTAACTTATTTTATTTTGATAATTACCAATTTTCAGATAGGATAGTAGACTGCCTTACAGCCTTAATGATTGTTGTGTTTCTATCCTTTCCAGTATGGCACCCATGACCCGAGCCCGTCGCCTGAGAGCAGCTGCAGCTACTGAGAGTGTGCCTCCACCTCCTACTGTTCAGGAGGTAGTGATCCCTCTATCTGATCAGGGGGTGGTGGCACCTCCTGCCATTGAGGAGATGGTGGTAGCCTCGCCAGAGAGTCTTCCTTCATCTCCTGTCGTTCAGGAGAGAGCTGCAGATTTGCCTGAGACCGAGAGCCCTTTCCTACCCTTTGTACTCCATACTGTACCACCCGGAGGTTTGTTACTTGACGCAGCCCAGGTGTTTGGATTTTTCCAAGAAAGGTTGATGGAGTCACAGAGAGTTTATAAGGAGGCCATGAGGGAGCAAATCCAGAGGTTGCTACGTATGCGGGACTCTGTGCTTCCAGGAGGAGAGCCTAGCTCTAAGAGGGCGAGGAGCAGTACGCAGTCCTACCCAGAGTTTGAGGAGTACCCATATATCCAGCCTATATCATCATACCCAGCCCAATCTCCTGTCCAGCAGAGGCCAGCTGAGCCAGAGCCTATCTGTGCCTACTGCAAGAAGTCTGGACACAAGTGGAACAACTGTAGAAAGAGACTAGGATTGTGCCTATTCTGTGGTTCAACTGCACACTGGGTACAGCACTGCCCTGAGATACCTGCCCCAACCAGGGTCCTGCTTCCAGGAGGGAGTTCTAGTTCTCAGACCTAGCTGGAGGTGAGTTTTGACCTAACCTTAGTATTCCTTTTTGCGAATTTTGATGCATCCCTTGCTTGTATGTTTTGATACCTTATGATTGCCTAGTACTGTAGCATGATTGGTGTAACTAGATGAGACCCCAGACTGATATTGCATACCATGATCCCATAGGTTACACTTTTCAACTGTATGATTTAAATAGGTTTCTGAGACTATGATTGCTGGGGGCTTAACCTAGAAGGGGTGCGATCACCTTAAATTTTGTGGACGAAATTTTTATAAGGTGGGTAGGATTGTAACACCCAGTTTTCCAGAAGAGGGTAATTTTAAAATTTTGTAATTATAATTATTATTTAATGATATTTATTTCATATTATAATTTTTAGTGATTTTTAATTATTTTTAAACTATTTAAATTCATGACTTGTGATTTTGGTATTTTGCTTGTGAAAAAGTAGAGACTTGCCTACCCTAGAGCCTAGCCATGTGATTAGGGTATTTTTGACATTTTTAGGGTTATTTGAATTTATTATAATTTATTTGAATTTATGGGAATTTTTAGGATTTATTCTGGAATTATTTGAATGATGGTTGACTAGGTTGACTTTGACTAGTGTTGACTGGGTAGACTAACCTAGAAGCTAACCCTAGATGTGTTTGGACTTGGTTAGGTCATGTGACCCTAGTTAGACTGGAGTTAACTCATGGTTTAGTCATTTAAACCCAAGTTAGAATAGAAGGCATTTAGACACAAGTCATGACTTATGATTTGAACCATTGATTAATGACTAAGCCCAATCCTTTAGCCCTAACCTAACCCTAATACATTAGTGGCCAGCCAACACTAGCCTTGGGAATCCCCCTATAAATAATCTCCTCCATTAGGGCTAGCCTCCTTAGAATTTCTCAAGTTTTGGAAGAGATGAGCCTCCATCTTCAAAAATCCCTAGAAATTCCATTTTAGCTCCATTTTCTCTCAAACAAATTGCAATAAGTTTTAAATGAGGTGTTCTTGCTGTTGTTAATTATTTTTCTCAGATTCTTACCAATTTGGAGAAGTTTGCTAGCAAGAGGAACCCCCCCATTTGAGGCTTTTCTTGCATTTGGTCACCAATAGGTAAATCAATGTAAACACCATTAAAATTATAGTTTCTTTGCATATTTGGAGAGCCCTAGGTCTACCCTAACTGTAGGTATGCCTAGACCTAGGTTTCGTGTCCATTTCGTGTCCTAAATGGACACGTATCAGTGTTAGTGTTAAGGTGTTTGATGAAATGCCCCAAAGGGCATTTCGAGTGATTTTTAGGATTGTAATTGAATAGGAATTTGTGTTTTGGTGTCGCTTAGGGTTTCCCAAGTGTCTGAGTCTGTGTCATTTCGTTTGGTGTTGCATTGGACTCACTGGACACGCCGCGCGCAGCGGACAGTATGCGTGTCCTGCTGTTCGGGGGCGATTGCGCTCTGGACACGGCTCGAGGACACGTAAAACTTGACACACGCCTTGGGGCAGTATCTGACATGCCACGGGTCAAGTTTCAGATGACCACGTGACGCGTTGAGGGAGGAATCACCATCGCACGGGATTTACACTAATACAGTTCACGTTAATTTTTGGGTTCGAATACGTGTGTTTTGACACGACACGGCGGCACGTCGACACGAGTCAGGATGACACAGTCATAGCCTGACACTTGGCGAACTCGTGAGTGAGTGCACGTGACACGAAGTGTCCTGTGTCGGGTGCACGACACGCGTGCACCTGTGCACGAGACTGCACTGCTGTGCAGTATCTGTGTTTGATGAATTGGTTCAGTCATGTTAGACACATCGTGTCTCGATGTGGACACAAATTGGACCCTAAGACACGTGCACAAGTGTGTTTATATTTACCAACCACTAATTACCCATATTAGTTTGTTTATATGCATCAATTTCCATTTACCCCTAAAATTCTGATACAAGCCCATATTTCAGTATTTCCCAGTTTTAATAATCGAAGTTGAATTGACTTTTTAGCCCATTTGATTGTTGTTAATCACTGTTTAAGTCCCTAATATAGTCCTCCTATATGAATTCTACTTGTGGGTCGATTTTGAGGTGTTTTGGTTTCGAATTGGATTCAAATGGGGACTTGAATGTATTTTCCTGAAATTGTTTGAATGGTTAATGAATTGGGTTCCTTTCCTATTTTTTTCTGAACTAAAAAATGATATCGGTTTCCTTTTCTTTTCTTTCCTCTGTCCAAACTGATCTGAATTTGATGTGAAGTCTCATATTTCTTTGAGTTGTTGATTTGGAGTGATATTTGGTGCTGAAAACATGGAATATGAATTTGTTTCCTTTCTTTTCTTCACTACTCACTGATTTTTTCCAAATGTACACACTGTTTCCTGTGCAGCCCATATCACTCACACCACACTGTCCTCACAACATATCACTCACTGTTAACACACACACACTTCACTGTTCACTCTCACACCCTATCTCCTTTTACACCTATGCTCTTCACATACACATATACACACACTAGTTGGCACTTTGCATTCACATCACCCTTGCCACATCTACTCTATTTCACTCACCCTCTTCACTTCTTCACATGTACACTTCACATTTCACTAACACTTGGCCTATGGCACACACTCACATCACTCATGCATACACACACATAGCCCTCTTTATATCTATATATATATATATATATATATATATATATATATATATATATATATATATATATATATATATATATATATTAAATGCCATGTTATATATAGCTATTGTGTAGTGATGCATGCCTATATATATAGTTAGTTTCTTTTATGTATTGTTCTTGAATGCCTAGTATAGATAACTTGAATATTGGACAAGTGTGACTTATGAATGTGTGTGTTGGCTTGATTTAGGCTTGGATAGCCTTGAAGTGGTGTGTACTAGCTAGTGTAGGCTTGTGTGACCTATTATAGACTAGTTTAGACTTGATAGCCTAGTTTAGACTTGGTTAGACCTAGTTGACCTAGTTTGACTTCTAGGGTTGACCAGAGTTGACCAAGAGTTGACTTTGGCCTAGATTGACCTAGATTTATTTAGAATGCATTGAATTGTATCTTGTTATCATTTTAGACTTGTTGTGACTTGTGCTGTTCTATAGGAGACAGACACCACTCCTCGGACAGTAGATATTCATCCGGACACTCAGATACAGGCGAGTACATTCTCTGATCATTTCATATCCTGCTTAGAATTATTTTCCTGCATTAAATTACTTTACTTGATACTGTCACGTTGGTCACACGGATTAGTACTATATGGATCCCTTCTTGATATGTTATCCCTTCAGGGAGCATTGGGTACTCTATGTTCTGTGCGTTTCACTTACATGGCGTTTCACTATGCTTCGTTGGTTCTTTGATCACTTGGGATATGTACTCTCATATCACAGAGTCTTCCTGGAATCCTTATCCCATTTACTGGGTATCCTAAAATCTCCTAGAATCCCTATTTATGGGACTACTATGTACCACCCTTCGGGGCTGTTACATGGAATCTTAACATAACCTGGTTGGATCCTTGTGTATTAATTGGGGTACGGGGGAGTAGAAGTAGACATGTGAATAATATCCAAGTAGTGTAGCATCAGAATCTTTTCATAGTGTAGCATCAGAATCTTCTATGCCATTTACATGTCTATATTATACTCTGACTCACTAGCCACTGTTAGTTCTTTACTTATTGTAGATATTTCTATTACAGTTCACTCTCTCTCTGTTTATATACTGCATTTCTTCAGTATCTATATCTTACATTACTGCATGATTATATTTTCTAACCTGCTATGAACTGTTGAGATGTATTGTGCTCGCTCCTGTCCTGACTGGACCTGTTGAAAATATTACAGAGGACGAGGAGGAGGCCTGTGCGGATACCTTTTGCAGGACAGCTCTAGCTGAGACTTTACCCTACTGCCTAGACTAGCTTAGTTAGGCTTTATCTTACTTATGTTGTCTTGAGACTAGCAGTTAGACTTTATTTCTGTCTTTGAGATCTGGGTTGTATATTCTTTCATATTCAGTAGCTGAGACCTTGTACTCTGGATATCTGCGGAGATGTTATCTTAGACTATTTTATCATCTGTATTTCCTTGAGTTCTATATCATATCGTGCTTCTTCTTCCTTAGTTGTGATTGAGTTTACTTTTATCATGTCACCCCCATTCGGGGAGTATAAACTGCTTAGTATATTACTGTTAGATGTTGTGACCTAGGACAGCGTTCTACCGCCGACACTGCGGCATAGGCTGGGCGTTGTTACGTTCTCGTACCCTCACAGTGGGTACGGGTCGTGACATGATGCACTCGTGCGTGAGTCGCGGTGTTGTGGGGCTGCGGCACTGGGTGCGCAGGTACTGCGGGCTTTGCAGCTACGCACACAGGCTGATGGGCTGAGTGGCTATAGGACGCAGGTGCCGTATGATGTGGCTGATTGGAAGATTTGAGCGGTTATGAAAAGATTGAGTTAATTGATCAGATCCGATTTTTGTAGTATTTGAATTTAATTCATTCAAATCTTTCCATTATTCGCTCATATATTTTTGCAAGCAGTTACGCCCAGGAATAGGATTAGAGTTTCGACCCATCTCTATAAATACTCTCTTCGTACCTTCATTAAGGATTTACGCCAAAATAAAGAGACGAAGAGAGAAGTGCTGCCGCCGCCATTGATGTCCTAAGGAGTGCTTCGAGTTCGTGAAAGGATGTGACAACGAGCGTTCCAGAAGTTCTTTCGAACTTGCTGGTTCCTGGGAGCAGATCGCAATAGGACGAATCTTGTTTTAAGCAACGACGATTTTTATCACCCCAGCAAAGTCGTTGCATCAACTTCGGTTGAGAGCGATCATTCATATCATTGTATCAACTCCGGTTGAGAGCGATCGTTCATCTCGTTGCATCAACTTTGGTTGAGAATGAGTATTCATCTCTCTTAGGAGAACGGATGACGATCGTTCATCTCGTTGCATCAACTTTGGTTGAGAATGAGTATTCATCTCTCTTAGGAGAACGAATCTTTCATCCCTCTGGAAATAAGTGTTTGAGATTTCCATTTTTCCATCAAAAGATCTGTTTCGGAAATAACAATTTCGATATATTCGGTGATAGAAAACAATTATTATTTCAAATATATATTCACTTTTCCAACAGTTTAGAGTTTAGATGGTTGTCATGTGTTCAAAATTTGATGTCATATATACCTGATTAATTGTTAGTGGAGCACATAACAACCATCTGCACGTGGCAATTTTTTGGAACTTTACTGTGTATGAAATACAAATTCTTGAACCAAAATCGCTACTGGAATAACATTCATATTGGCCTTTAACTTGCCTACAGATCTTTCTGAAAATTTTATGTAGGATGTCGTATAAGATGTCTCTATTGCAATATATATCTTTTTATCTTTTTCTATTCTTTGTCATATAAGATATCCATGTGGAGAAATACTTGGGTGAACTATATGTAGTATTCGTTCTACGGACCTGGCACTCGAATCTTAAATGTTGGTCGTAATATCAAATTATGATTTAATTAGGACCTACATGTAAGGATTGAATAAGTAGGTCCATAAAATGAATGATGGACCTAGGGGTGGCGATGGATAGGGTAGGGGTAGGGTAGGGTAAGGTAAGGACAGGAAGAGGGCAGGGCAGGGTAGGGTATTGACATTTTTTTGATACCCTAGGGGAGTCATGAGGGTAGGGTAGGATAGCCCTCTTCCAAAAAACCAATACCCATTACCCGTCCTTGTCCTTTACCCTCACAGGGTAGCTGAGGGTCAGGGTAGGAAGGGTAAGGGTATTACCCTTGCCATTTCAGTTTTTTTTAATTTTAAAAATTATTTTTTTTGCTAGTAAACACCTTGATACTTAAGATTTTTACAACATTCAAAAATCATAACAACTTAACAAGAAATAACAGGAGGAATATTTTTTTTACTAAAGGCGCTGAAGCCAGTTATATAGTGGAACCTGGACTGCCTACATACCCAAGGAGGGGGCTAGACCTGACTCCTTAGGATCAAGCACTATGTAGTTCTCATAATCCTAAGTACTAACTAATTACAAAAAACTACAAATATGTAATAGTAATTCAGGGTAAGGTAGGGTAGGGTTCCGGATAGGGTTACAGGGCAGAGGTAGTGTGGAACTATACAAGTATGTAGTAGTAACTACAGTGGGAGTGTGGGACTATACAAAATTACAAAGCACATATTTACAGGGTAGTTGGTAGGGTAGTGATTCAGGGTAGGATAGGGTTCAGGGTAGGGTTACAGGGCAGAGGGTAGGGGCGGGGTACCCGGGTAATTATACTAGGATAACAAAATAAAACCCTTACCCTACCCTAATTCCAAGAGGGTAAGGGTAGGGCTTGCCCTCCTAGGATAGAGGGTATCCGTGGGCACCTGAGGGTACAGAATACCCGGCTAAGATAGAGGATACCAGGACAAAATCGTCAGCCCTAGATGGACCTAAGCTACCTAATAAAAAAATTTCTCTACGCCCGTTAATCCATAATACAAGCATATTAATCACTAATGGACGAATATTAACCATTTATGGACTTAGCCCTACAAAGTGGAGTGTACCCACTTAAAGACCTTTGTAGTGAAACTGTATGTAATAGCACACCAAGATTATGAGACTGCCTCCTTGGTCCTTAAGACTGATTTGCTTCGTAGGATAAGGGGTTTGGAAAAGAAAAATTATTATTTTTATATGTTTGGATGTCAAAGTAATTCGGGAGGAAGGAAAAGTTATTTCCAATGGGAAAAAAAATAGGTCTCGTTTGGTTACCAGAATTTGAGTTTGGAAAAAGAAAGTGATTCATTTTCTGTGTTTGAAAACCAAAGCAAAGAAGTTGGAAAGGGAAAATGATTTCCAAGGGATAGGAAAATAGGAGGAAAAGTGGTTTCCTCCATCTATCTAAGGAATCACTTTCCCTCCAACTTTCTTGCATTTATTACAAAATTTTTTGACCAAAATATCCATGTTCATAATATTATTTACCATTTTTTTATCCATAATACCTTTTAGACAAAAATATTTCTGAGTAATAAATTTTTTTTATTAGCAAGAGGGTATTATTGAAAAATTGACTTGATTTTGTTTCTTTTTCTTACAAATACCAAACACTATAATAAAAAATGAAGAAAAATTCTGACTATAATCCCGGTCTTTCCAAACACCGGAAAGGAAAGTTGATGGTAATTACAATTTCCTAAAGGAAAAGAAATACCAAGGATTCAATTTCCTTTCCTTTCCATTCCGCGAACCAAACGAGGCCTTAGAGAAGAAAATGGTTCCATCCATACAAATAAGTATTTACTTTTCTATCTTTAAGTATTTACTTTTCCTTTTTTAACATTTTCAAACATCGAAAAAAAAATCGATGAAATTATAATTTCAAAAAGAAAACACAAAAAAAATTGATTAACTTTTCTCTCTTTTCCACGGACCAAACGAGGCCTAAGTGTGAACATTTGGCAGGCAGCCGTGGGTTCATCAGGAAGAGTGAAGGCAAGCTAATATTTGCTTGGGACCAATGCTTGCAAAGTGATGATGTTAGAGATGCTGTGATAAAAAGCTGTTTTGTTTCTGTTTTTGTTTTCGTTTTCATTTTCGTTTTAGCAAAGAACCGCCCTGATGAAGTATCTAGCTAAAGATAGTGTAATTCATACCCCTTTGCAACAGCAGGACGTATGTTGTGCTAATCCAATATCTAGTCCATAGAAAGAATTCTTAGGGAGAACTGTTGGACGATCAAAGCTTGTGGGGATCTTGAAAATGCCGGTGCCATATGTTTAGCCAAGGAGGGTCTTAGAACAAGGAATATGTTGATATTGGATAAGATTTCCAACCTATATGAAGAACCTTCGCAGTACGACGGACGTCATCCGTTTGTCGAAGAAGTTCAGAAAGTACGATGAGTGCCATTCGCATATCGGAGTATCGATAGAAGGATTTGCCCAAACCCAGGAGAATTCAGACCAAATTCGATCTCGGGGATAACTTGGTCCGAGTTCGGTCTCCTGGGGTCAGAACAATGCTGGTTTAAAAAATCAGAGTTCGATCCGAACTCGATTTGTCGGGACTATACAAATTATGGGGTGTTTTATACACCATTGGACCAAATCTAATGGTCCAGATTTGTTAAGGAATTGAGAAAATTATATATAGGTATTTGCTCACATTAATCTAGAGAAATTTAAGGAAGTCTATGCAAGTTGATATTTTTTTTTACAACTTTTGAGAAAGAGAAAATTGATTGAAGGGTATTGTGAAAGAGAGGACGTGTCGGATAATTGTCCTCGTCATATGTTGGTTTTCGGAGTGTGTAATCGAATTTTCTTCTTCCAAGTAATTGTGGGTTTAGATCGGTGAGGAGTTAAGGAGTCGGCGTATCTCTTTATTTTAGTAGAGATTTCTCAGTGTTGGACTCCAATTGTCCTGTGATTTTTTCGCTAGGATTTTCTATGTAGAAATCGATGTGTCTGCGTTTGTTTGGCTACGTGTGATGTTGGTGATTTTGTATCTGTGCTTTACTTCAATTCTCTTGCAGCTCCTTGATTTAGGTAAACAGTTTCCGTGTTTCATTTCCGACGGAGTTGTATAAGAGCTTTTGGTTCTGCTGGTACCCACAGCGTGGTATCAAATCTTTTGGTTCTGCTGATAGTTACGGAGTGGTATAAGAGCTTTTAGTTATGTTGATAGTCACGTAGTAGTATCAGAGCTTTTGGTTCTGCTAATACTCACAGAGTAGTATCAGAGCTTTTCCTTCTGCTAATACCCACAAAGTAGTATCAGAGTTTTTGGTTTTACTGATACTCATGGAGTAGTATCAGAGATATGGTTTCAAAGGAGGTGTCAAAGTTGACAATCAAGCCAAGTAGAAGAGATGAACACGAAGTTTATGTGCATAGTAAACCTAAATGGTTTCAATTACCACTATTGGCAGAACAAGATGAAAGATTTTTTGTTCGTCAATAAGCTGCACCTTCCGGTATTTGCTTTCGAGAAGTCTAGTGATAAATTCGAGAAAGACTAAAATTTTTCACATGTAGGTGTGCGGGCATATGTGGCTGTTTGTTGACGAGAACGTGTACAATCATGTTACCAATATAGATCATGCAAGAATATTTTGGAAGAAGCTAGAATCTTTATATGCAAAAAATACCAGGATAAATAAGTTGTTCTCGATCCGACAAATGATGGGTTTATAGTAGAAAGATGGTATGTCTATTACGGATCACCTTAGTAGGTTCCAGGGCGTGGTTGACTAGTTATCCTCTTTGGGAGTAAAGTTCAACGATGAAGATCCGGGGTTGTGGTTGTTGTGTACTTTGTCAGACTCATATGAAATCGTATGAGTGTCCATGATATCTTCTACTCTAGAAGGCATGGTCAGTTTGGAGTTCGTCAAGAGCGGGATGTTGAATGAAGAGATGCAGAAAAAATCTCAAGGTACGTCATAAACATCCTACTCAGAGGCGCTCGGGTCAAAGAGCCTGCCACTCCCCATTCCGGTATACATATTCTTGTATGTATTGTTCACATATCATATATCATAGTGTTCCTGTAGCTCCCCTTCCCAAAAAATTTTGGAAATATTTTTTTATATATTTTATTTAATTTAAATGTGATTTTAAAATTTTATAAATAATTAATTAGTTAATTATTACGGTGGATGACTTAAGTCTTGGTGGAGTTATGGAGCACAAAACGACTAGGAATTGTGGCACGGGAGATGTAGCAGTGCGCCATGACTAGTGTACTAGCCATGCCAGAAGAAACCTAGCCATAGGGATTCCGAACTAGAAAAACCAGGCCATGTTATGACTTGACCCTTTTAAATCATTTAATTATATTATTTTAATATATTGACTTTAGACGACCCGGTTGTGCCAATTTAGTCTGGACTCAGCCAGAACTGGACCCAAACCCATGTGGTTGAGTAGTGTGCTCAAAGACGTTCATGTAGATATATTTTATGATATTCTTTATTGCCTATTAGCAGCTACCTTCTATAAGTAAATAAATTATTTTGTGTACACAATTTTATGTGAAAGACCTACTTTAGAAATTATGTTATTATTAGGTTCATTGAGAAGTTATAGATAGATACTATATAGGTTTTATATATATATATATATATATATTATATATATATATATATATATATATATATATATGAAATATATAGGGATATATATTTTGTGTAAATATTTTATCTTGTGTCTAATATCCTATGTCTGTGTGTATATCTCTATGTAAGTCGTTGTATAGCGTATATATATGAGATATGTATATATATACTTAGTTATATTAAATTAGAAAAGAAACAAAAGAAAGAAAATAAGAAACTCACCGCACACAAACCGAGCCCAGGGCCAGCATTCCAGCCCGGCCCGACCACCCAGGCCCAAGCCGAACCAGTAAAACCCCCCGATTCTGTTCAGAACAGAGCATACATATACGCTCGAGAGAAACTAGCAAACCCTAATCCCGATCCTAACCAACAGTCCTCTGACCCCTGGCGGCCACCCTGGCGACCTTTCCAGCGCTGGGCGCCGCCGCACGCATGGCCACTGGCCGGCCGAACACGTCGGAGCGCGCGGAACAGCGCCAGCAACGACAGCAGTTGCAGTCGCGATGAGTCGGTTTCGCGACTACGTTTCGTCATGCACGCTCGTCTTTTAACGAGCCGATTCTTCAGGTAAAAAACTGACACAACCCCCTTCAAATGCATTCAATTAGTTTGTAGTTAGCCGTCGTGGATTTCTCGGCAAATTGGCTCGAAGTCGACGAAAATTCTGTTGGTAAACAGAGTTTATATTTGGCGTAGCACCCAACTTGGAAGCCGTTTTTCTGTCAGGATATTGAACATTCACGAAAATCATCTGAGCGGCCTTTAGACAACCTAACCAGGATCAAAACCCATTAAATAGATTTATTTATCATGTATTATATTTATATTAAATAGTTCCAAAAATTAAGAAAAATACGAAAAATAGTTTTTGAAAACTTAGAAATCCTTCGATACGACGTGCGTCCCACCAATCCGGGTGACGTGGTCACGAACCGAAAGCATCGAAAGTGCGTATCGGCTTCGTGAAAGTGTGGGCCTTGACGAAATTTAAATTGGTTGCGTGTGCGCGACGAATTTGATGCATATCCGTCGAAATTTACCGTATCGGCCTCGTGCAAATTTTCTAATTACTTTGTGCACGTTCGTCAGATCGAGACGAAACTTATGCCAACAGGACCGTATCATTTTTTTTGGTCTTGTATGCCAAGTTTGGTCCAATTCTGAGACAGTTGAGCGGATCGTCGTTTTGTGGGTCCCACGGTCCGACTCAACGGGTGATTTTGTGCACGGCCCCCGAAATTCAACTTTGGACATACGCTTGGGTTCGTATCGGAAAATCGAACCCGTTGACATATAGTTTGATGACTTTAGAGACCATCAACTTTGGCACATTTTTCGGTGCAAAGCGGGTCCAACGGCAGATACCGTTTTGACCCAAAATTACCGTTTTGCCCCTGTGTCCAGAATTGGACTTAAGAACAGGAAATTGTAGCTAATTTGACTATTCTGAAAACATTGGTAATATTTATTTTAGCATCCGGAGACTTCTGCATGTGTTGACTGATTTTGGCTCATTGAGTGGTATGGTATTATCGGTTTCACCAGCACAGGACCTCAGGTGAGTACATCTCTGATAGTTTTTATATTTGATTATCTCTATGATTCTTGTACGTAGTGATGTTTTACATTGATACCTGTTGATTCTAGACACGATGTTACACGAGTTAGTAGTTGTGGATTCTTTACATGTTGTTCGTGACCAATCTATTACCGTGTTCGTGACCTGTTTGGATCCATGAGTGCTGGTCGGGCGGGAAAATACTCTCATGTAAACAAACCCAAAATTATACTTGCCTAATAGCAGCCTCACACTTCACGTACGGGTGCCGGATCTTATTCTTGCCTAATAGCAGTCGCACATTTTATGTGCGGGTGCCGGATTTAGCCTTAGTCGTTTACATGTCGAAGTATTTCAACTCACTAGATAGGTACAGTATCTAGTTCTACAGTATATATTGTTGGCTACAGGTCTTCTCTATTTTTAGTACTTACTTGCCTTGTTTACCATGCTCAGTTTCTGTCATAATTCTATTCTTGTCTTTGCATCGTGTATTTCATTATTATTTACAGAGTTATGGATTTCGTCATTTATTGAATCTGTTGTGAGATTGTACTCGTTCCATTCCTGACTGAAAACCAATATTTTTCAGGTTTAGCCGCGATCACTCTTAGCACTAGGAAGGCATGGGTATGAGGTCGACCTAGATAGTGGAAATAGCTTTCTTTTCTATATTGTGAGAACTTTGTATTTTTTTAATTTTAAATATTGTAAATGTTGTAAAAAAATTTAGAAATGTGAATGAGCAATAAAGTTTATTTTGAGCAATTATTTCTTGCGGGCTTGATAGCGTTCTACCGCCGACTCCGCGGCGTAGGATGGCTTGGACGCATCTCGTATCCGGAAAAGTAGGTGCGGGTCGTGACACGTTTTTGTGGTGGCCCATGCAGGCCAGTTTTTGCAAATATACGAACTCGTGATGGTACTTAAGTTAGTCGTACCATTGCGAGCCTGCGACTAGAAAATACTCATTCACATCTAGGAGTAAATCAATTTTAAGAGAATGGTTAGGATTAGGAGTCCCTAATTTAATTTAATATTTGGGTAGTTAAGGTTGCTATATAGGTCTCACTAGATGACTCTCAGGATACACTATCGCATTTTGATTCGACAGTATTTCTAAGGAGGGTAGATTCGTAACATCCTCCCGAAATTTTGAAAATAGCATTTATTCCTTTATTTGAATTAAGATATGATTTTTGGAAATTTTATAAATATTTAATTTAATTAATTATTATTATAGAATGCCTTAGTCTTGGATAAATTTTGGAGCACCATATGACTAGAAGTAATGGCACGGATAGTGCAATGGCATGCTTTGACTAGCGTATTATCTATAGTAGAGAAGGTCGAGTCATATGTGTACTAACTAGGAAAACCAAGCCAAATCGTGACATAACCCTAGAAATAATTTAATTACTTATTATTAAGATTATTGGCTTTTAGAAGACATGGTTGTTCCAAAACTAGCCCGAACTCAACCCAAGTCCTGGTGGTCATGTAGTGCGACTAACGTCGTCCATGTAGCTATATAGATGTGTATATATATGGTAGTCCATTTCTAGTATTGGGAATCTATAAATTATATATTGAATATAATATATGTATTTTGCTATTTAAATTGTATTTTCTTGGAAATAGGATAACCTCCTCTTAGAATGATAATTTGAGATTTTTGGATTTACTTAGGCTATACCTATATATTTGTGCATGAACAGGTAGACATAGTGCTTTATACATATTTTTTTCTCGATCTTGAATATCAGAGAAATATAAGTTTGAGTTTATATTTCTTTTGCCTTCGGTTATTTTCTCCCTAATCATGATCATTTGTACAACTTTATCTTACGTCTTTTCTAAACACCGCCATATCATAAGTTCTTATCACTTATATTCTTTCCGTGGACTAAAGGAATTATATTTTTAAATAACTTCTCCCTCAATTGTCTATTAACCTTGAATTAAGTTTTTGGATTCAAAAGTTTTTCTTTCAACGTTGAATATTGAATATCGTGAAATAAGGGTTATAAGATTTTTACTTATCTTGCCTTCGACTATGTCCTTCCTAATCAATCGTTTAAATTTTCAAAAACTGATACCTTCCCTTCAAGGATGGATACGTACACTTTCCTATAATGATCAATTTGTTCAAATATCTAGCTTTCTCCATCATGGTCAATTTGTTTCAGGATTTTTGAACCTCCGTTGAGATTTTAAGGATGTAGTTGAAAGGATAATCGACGACTTATGATGGCAGGCAGCCGCGTACTGTCGCCACTTATTTGACTTATGGAGACTGTGGGTTCACTGCAGCCAACAGCGCACTGGCGATGCATGATCCCTAAGTTGAAGTAATCTCGAGTAAGTATAAGTTATCGAATGTTGTCAAAGCTATATCTTGGTCATCCTATCTTCGTCTTTAAGTTTTATGTCCAGATTGGATAGAGTTGATATGGTATTCGTTACCGTACCCTTGCTTGAGTCGTAGAATCAAGAGTTTATTACAACTAGTTGTACAATGGCAAGGCATAAATTCTCGGTAAAATGACTTCGATCATGTTTACGAGTTTCGAATACCATAGAGAATACGTCTTATTGGCATATAACTATTAAGTTTTCAAAATGATTTGTGCTTATTCCTGGTCACAATCTTCTCAATAAATCGATAATTCTCTCTTCCTTCCTTATCCTTCTATTTTTCAGATTGTCATCTTTTAATGTAAATTTTTGACTAGATTCCTAAACTTATCTAGATTTTGATTCTAAATTCGTGCCTAAATAATTTTGTTCAACTAGTTTTCGTACCAAGATGATTCCATTTGATCGATTTTAAACCATTTTTTTGCAAGACTAAATCATAACCGTGTCATAATTTCAACTAAATCATTGCTAAGGTTATACTTTAATTCCAACTACGGTCATGACTATTTTGATCATGATCATGCTCGTGCCAACTTTCTATTTTTATACTGCATGAATGACTTGCACGATTAGCCTTGATCGTGACTGCCTCTTAAATGCGACTAAAATCCTGTTTAGATTTTGACGAGAACTTTGGTCATTCCTTAAAAAGCTGGTAATGACTCAACCATGCTGACCATAGATTGGTCGCGCCCAACCATTCCACTCTTGATCGTTCTTAAAAACATTTGCTTGTCATCTAGACCATTTGACTGAATACTGGTCGTACCAAATGACACTCTCCTTTTTGTTTATTATCTTTATTATTTCTACGCATGACTAATTAGATCATGAATCATATCACTCCCTTGATATACCATTTATCGTTTTATTCATATCAATTAAAAATTTTGGTTTCTTGATTATTCTTTATAGTCGTGCCTAATCGTGCTCTTTGAAATTTTAAAGACGAAATCATTCTAAGGTGGATAGACTGTAAGCCTTCTAAAATTTTGGGATATACGACGATTACTGATTGATTAGAATAATTTCTATTAGCATGATAATTAGTGCCCCATGGACTCCCACTTTCCATTTAGATTATTTTGTGTCCCCGACTGTGCCATTAATATTCGGAGCACGAGACCAGCTGTTACCTTCCAACAAATTTTATATATAAGATCTAGACGAGTCCACCTTCATCTAGGTATATCATGTCCCACTCAACACATCCCCTTGTACTCTATTTTTTGGTACGACTTTCAGGTCAAAAGGACTAGCTATAACCCTTACCACAATACCGGTATACTTTCCGACTTCCACTAGAGCCTCAACCTTGACTCATTCCTTCGATCCATATATATGGTTGTGATCTACTCGAAGTCCACTACGCACATGCCACTAATGTGCCACCCAATTGGGACCTCATGTGCTACTTAAACACAAAAGTCACGGAAGGCACATTTTTGGGCTTTAAGAACCTAGCTAACCAACCTGACTGGCAATTAGCTCAACCACTTGGGTTGAAACCTATTCTAGGTTACCCTAACCTAGTAGAAATAGCTTTATCATTGGGATCTAGTCCAGTCAATATAGATTAAGATCGAAGGTTCATCCGACCAATGAGTGCTGTTCAATTAGGGAACCCATTAAGACCCAGTAAAACCCATCCATGTATACCCCCATATTTGGACTATAAAACCAAACTATTGAAAATAGGTCCCTATATACCTATTATGTGGTCTCCATCTCTTAGAATGTGAAGTCATTCGTAACCCTTATTCCATCTATCTGGAAGTCGCGATTCGATCTTGTGTTGCATTTAGATCCCTTGCTCGTGTGTTTAAATAACCACGAAAAAGGTCACAATCTTGATTTCTCAAATTCTGTTCTACTGTGGAACCTTGTTTAGAATTTCGAGAACGAAACTTCTGTATTGCACGAATTGCAAGCCCCTCTAAAACGAAGGGTTCTTCGATTTAGCAAGTGATTGGATTAGAGTAGCCAAATCTAGCAAATAAGTCAATGGTTCATAAACTCTTTCTATCTGTATCCATGGATACTTTCTACTGCTCTTGAAACTTCATATTTGCTCTCGATTATTTTTCTTATCTTCCTGTCCCTCCTATTTCAGAGCGACGAATGATCATGCTTATTAGAATTTATCAATATTCTTAGCTATTTACGTAAATTGCTGCTTGTTAAATTTTGGGTTGCTTGATAAATATGAGAGGATTATATATGCCATATGCCCTAGATATCTGTTGGTAGGATTGTTAGCAACTAGTTAGAAGATTATAAGATTTTAGTTTGAGGAGTAGTGTATGTAGTTACAAAATGGCTAGGAGGAGGATATAAACTATTTTTGAGGAATTAAAATTTAAGGAGATTAAGGTTAAGGTAGACTTTCTTTTTGAATTTTAAGAATAGTTAGGAATTAGAATTTCGAGGACGAAATTATTTTTAAGGTGGGTAGATTTGTAGCTCCCCTTCCCGAAAATTTTTGAAAATAATTTTTATATATTTTATTTAATTTAAATGTGATTTTAGAATTTTTAAATAATTAATTAGTTAATTATTACGGTGGATGACTTAAGTCTTTGTGGCATTATGGAGCACAAAACGACAAGGAATTATGGCACGGGAGATGTAGCAGTGTGCCTTGACTAGTGTAAGCCATGCCAGGGGAAACCTAGCCATAGGATGTCCGAACTAGAAAAACCAGGCCAAGTTATGACTTGACCCATTTAAATCATTTAATTATATATTATTTAATATATTGACTTTTAGACGACCCGTTTGTGCCAATTTAGTCTGAACTCAGCCCGAACTGGACCCAAACCCATGTGGTTGAGTAGTGTGCTCAAAGACGTTCATGTAGATATATTTTATGATATTTCTTTATTTCCTATTAGCAGCTACCTTCTATAAGTAAATAATATTATTTTGTGTACACAATTTTATGTAAAAGACCTACTTTAGAAATTATGTTATTATTATGTTCATTGAGAAGTTACAGATAGATACATATATAGGTTATATAATATATAATATATATAATATATATAATATAATATATATATATATATATATATATATATATATATTTATATTTATATATAATATATATATATATATTGATATATATATATATATATATCTATATATATATATATATATATATATAGGAATATATAGGAATATATAGGAATATATAAAAAAATATATAGGAATATATAGGGACATATATATTTTGTGTAAATAAATATATAATATGAAGAGGAATATAATATTTTCTTTATATATATATATATATATATTATATATATATATATATATATATATATACATATATATATATTTATATACATATAATATTTAATATAATATATATATATATATATATATATAATATATATATATAGGAAAACATATAGGGCATATATTTTGTGTAAATATTTATATATGTGTGTATAAATAAATAATATGTATATGTGTGTGTATATATGTAAGTATGTATGTATCTAAATGATATATATATAGAGATATGTATTATATATTAGTTATATAAATAAGAAAAAGAAAAAGAAAAAAGAAAAGAAAAAAAAAGAAAAAGAAAAGAAAGGAAAACAAGAACTCACCCATACACAAACAGAGCCTAGGGCCCAGCATTCCAGCCCGGCCCGACCACCCAGGCCCAAGCCGTACCAGTAAAACCCCCCCGATTCTGTTCAGAATAGAGCGTACATATACGCTCGAGAGAAACTAGCAAACCCTAATCCCGATCCTAACCAATAGCCCTCCGACCCCTGGCGGCCACCCTGGCGCCTTCCCAGCGTTGGGCACCATCGCACGCGCGGCCACTGGCCCCGAACACGCCGGAGCGCGTGGAACAGCGCCAGTAACGACAGCAGTTGCAGCCGCGAGAAGCGGTTTTGCGACGACGTTTCGTCGTGCACGCTCGTCCTTTTGACGAGCCGATTCTTCAGGTAAAAACCCGAACCAACCCCCTTCAAATGCATTCAATTAGTTTGTAGTTAACCGTCGTGAATTTCTCGACAAATTGGCTCGAAGTCGACATAAATTTTGTCGGTATACAGAGTTTATATTTGGCGTAGCACCCAACTTGGAAGCCGTTTTTTCCTCAGGATATTGAGCATTCACGAAAGTCATCTGAACGGCCTTTTAGACAACCTAACCAGGATCAAAATCCATTAAATAGATTATTTTAACATGTATTATATTTATATTAAAACAGTTCCAAAAATTAAGAAAAATACAAAAACAGTTTTTGAAAACTTAGAAATCCTTCGATACGAAGTGTGTTCCGCCAATCCGGATGACGTGGTCGCGAATCGAAAGCATCGAAAGGTTCATATTGGTACTTACTTGCCTTATTCTAATAGCAGTCGCACATTTCATGTGTGGGGTGCCGGATTTAGCCTTAGCCGTTTACATGTCGAAGTAGTATTTCAACTCACTAGATAGGTACAGTATCTAGTTCTACAGTATATATTGCTAGCTACAGGTCTTCTCTGTTTTTAGTACTTACTTGCCTTGTTCACCATGCTCAGTTTCTGTCATGATTCTATTCTTGTCTTTGCATCTTGTATTTCATTATTATTTACAGAGTTATGGATTTCATCATTTATTGAATCTGTTGTGAGATTGTACTCGTTCCATTTTTGACTGGAAACCAACATTTTTCAGGTTTAGCCGCGATCACTCTTAGCACTGGGTAGGCATGGGTATGCTGAGGTCGACCTAGATAGTGGAACTAGCTTTCTTTTCTATATTGTGAGAACTTTGTATTTTCTTTAATTTTAAATATTGTAAATGTTGTAACGAATTTAGAAATGTGAATGAGCAATAAATTTTATTTTGAGCAATTATTTCTTGCGGACTTGATAGCATTCTACCGCCGACTCTGCGACGTAGGCTGGCTTGGACGCCACTACAAAAAAAAAACCTTTTACAATGTTGGAAAAACATTATAAAAGGGCTTTGACAACGTTTAGTAGAAGGTCGTTATATCCAGGATTGTAAAAGAGGGGGTATCTTCAACAACATTCTCTTGAACATTGTAAAGACATTGTATAAGTTCTTTCCACAACAGTTTACAAACATTGTTAAAAATTATAAAAATTTGATAAAACTATTTCTACAACATTTTCTAAGTATTGTAAAAATACTTTTTAAAACGTATTATAAGTATTGTAAATATAATTTGTACAACGTTCTGCAACGGTGGTAAAATATATATACCATGTTTATTAAACGTTGTGTATATATTTGTACAATAGTGTACAAACATTGTAAAAAAAGTTTATACAACTTTTTAAAATGTTGTATATTATTCAGTTAGTTTTCCAAACGTTGTAAATAATATTAATATGTTGTAATTGTAGTATCAACAATGATTTAAAAGTATTGTAAATGATTTTTACAATATTTAAAAAAGTTGTTAAAATGTTATCTTACAATAGCTTCTAAACGTTGTTGATTGTATTTCCATTTAAAAAAACAATTTATAAATAAAAATATATTGATTGCAATTATAATACAAATACAAGTACATGATCAATCCCTTCTATTCCAATGTGCCACATACTTTTTACCATGTCCTCACCAAACTCCGAAGCAATGGAGGTTGAGTGAGTTCTCGTTGTGTTATCCAATCCCAACCCATTAGCATCTTCCTCACTCTGTCGATAATCTTGCTCCGGAAGTAAAATAGTTCATAGTCATCGCCGATAAGGACTCTATAGACTTCCCACTCCTTATCGCCAATAACATGCCTACCGATCTTTGCTTGAAAAATTCATTATTCAATATTAGTTTTTGAAGCTTGCAGAAAAGGAGAGTATAACTAGATTTCGTATGACAGTTGAATGTATTACACGGACACGAAAAATGTTATCAATTATTATATATTCTTACATTTGTGCTCACAGGAGACTGTATATACTTATTTGAAAATGTTCGTATCACGTATGTGTATCATGTCTAGACAGTAGATAAACATACATTTGCAAAGGAATAAAAAGATAATGATATATCATCACCATTTGGTGTATAAAAATCTAGTTCCCAACAAACTTTAGAATCCTAAATATTAATATTAGGTTATTTGTCTCAGGTCTGATATATAGTGTTAAACATATATTGATCTGAAAGTACAGTATAAGATATTGAATTACCTGTCAAAGTGAGTGTCCTAAACATAGAAATATATACAAGCAATTAAACCAGTAGTCAATAAATGTTACCTTAGTAATTAAACTAGAGTTATTCTAATGTTACTTTAGCTCATAGAACTTAAGTTTTTGGAAAGTTAAAGCTAATATGAATCCAAGATTAAATAGTAAAACAAAGCCGCCAATCATATCCAGTAGAAGTGGCCACTGAAGTTCAGCTCCCAGCTGGTCAAAACTTGTTGACCTATAGTTGTATTTAATGAAGAAAACTCACTACAACAAAAAAGTGTTTTAACGACACTCGAAAAGTGTCGTTAGTGACTTTCCATGGCACTTTTTTAATAGTTCAGAAATTTCAGGGAAACTTGGATAATAATGTATTTGACATCTGCATTTGTCCTCCTAACCAAGTATATTTTTCAACCTTGCTAATGAGACAATTAACTACTTCAAGATGATACTCATTCTCATGACCCGCACATGTACCAAAAGTTGTTGCTACTTACTGCAGATTACCTGATCTCAGATACCTACTCCTATGTCCCCAGTTACATGTGCACATGCACGGTATCACTCATAAACACATACGCATCTCCATCCCACATAAAACACCTACACATTCCCACATATACTCCTCACCCTTATAACACTCTGTACACCAAAATATAGGAGCACTGATGCAAGATATGCTGCCTCGTGCTGCTGTCATTTTCCTGCATAGGTAAAATCCCCATACTCTTAGGTTCCCTCTACTGCAAATTGCTGCACACTAGGGCTGCTATCCGTAGCTAGCCCAATCTACTGCTGTTGTTCGAATGATGATTGTAGTTCAAAGTATTTTACTTGAACAATATGATATGCTAATTAGCCCAATTCAACAATGGGTGCATGCATCTTTAATATCTTGAATTGGTCGTGGGGAAGGAACTTAATCTGTAAATTCCTTAACTCAGTATTGAGATATAAACGTTATTGAAACTTAATCTCATATTGGTGTGGCCAAGAATAACTTTTTTCATGCAACATGAGATAGTAGCTAGTTTCACATCACTGCCATGATGATATAGGAAAAATTTAACTCACAAAATTGTTCCTTTAGTATATCGATCCCCTAAAAGTTGTAAAGCAAAGTCAATCAGCTACACTGGCAACCGCAATGTAATTTGAGTATAAACTGCACATATAATTTGAGTATAAACTGCTATGTGCAGTTTCTTGCATATTGGATCACATCTACATCAAGAAACTGGTACTTAGGGACTACACTACCTGACATAGGTTGATTCACCACTACCTATTTCTACACGCTTACCCACACTGCTTACAGTACAGAGATTGCTTTGCAGCTAGTGGCAGAGCTAGCATTTAAAATTAGGGGGGCAAATAGAGATCTTCATACCTGGAATTCTGATAATAACTGCCACCCAATGCACAATCTGGAGTTCCAATATGCTGCAACCAGGGAAACCCTGAAAGAAAAAGGAAAAAGAAAACATGATTCATGAGCACATGATATAAATATGATTAAAAGGTTGCTCAAGCTTGCATATAAATCCATATCAATATGGCAGACTGTTCAAGTCGAATATAATCAAAGTTCCAACAAGTTTTCACTTCCGTTACTACTAAGACGAGCCATTAAGTATTCGTTCAACTCTTCCATAACCAAACAAAGCAACAAGATAATCTTTCTTAAACAAGCATAATAACATGTCACTGACAAATACAATTTATGTTGACCTTACCTTGAAGTTGAACCAACTAACTTAAGAATTCTTCTGGAATTCTCCTCGTACTAATTTGTTACTGAATGAAGAAGAGCATAGCACTCTTAGTAAAGTATAAGGCTTGTGAACTATGGTTTTGAGTCTTCATGAAATTGAAATTGCATCATCATCTGCTTGTTGCTCTACAAGATGTAGTTTTTCTATATTTAGCCTTCCAGTTTGATATAGAAGTACAAAGTATACAATTCACCCCCCCAGCAAAAAAAAAAACAAGAAATAGAAAACACTTTATCAAAATTTGATACAGAAATACAGAGTATACAAAATCCTATAATAGAAGAGGTGGTCTTACTTAATACTGACCAGATACTTGATATAAAATTTATAAATAAAATTCAAGCATAATGCCAAAATGTGTCCATCCCTTATAGTTTCATACAACTTGGAATCAAATACAAGTAAATTTATTGAAGAATGACTTGACTTGCATGAATTTTCACTTCAGATATATGGAAGCAGTACCAGTTAAATGGAAGCATAGTGATCAAAAAGATTCGGGAGATTCTTTATCTAAATTTGTTAAGTTAGGATTTGAGTGTTGCCAACAGTACCATAAACTAATTTCTATATCTCGCTATTGCACTTCAGAAAATTCTTCTACTTAGAGATGAATCAAGTTGTTACATAATAAATGTTGTTTGTTAGCGGAATTAACTACTGCAAAAGATCATGTTTATAATTATTTTATTTTCCCGACTTCTAGCACTTTGAACAACATAAGGAGAAGCAAACAATTTGTGAATTGGATGTGTTATTTTCTCTTATGTTGCAGTTTACTTTGTAAGCTAGATGAAGTTAATTTGTTGCGTGTAAGAATGGCATCAACAGTAAAGATGGGTAACATATCTCTCTCTCTCTCTCTTTCTCTTCCTTCTGAGTTCCACATGTGGATGGCGAGTCCATTAATTGGTCCCATTAATAGAAAGATTTTATGGGAGGTGATAGTTGTCACGACCCGCTCCCGAATAATCGAACACGAGTCGGACACGCCCAGCCTTCGTCATTAGACACGACGAAGTAAGCTGTACCAAACTAGGGAAATCTAACAGATAAACATAAAAGTATACAATCACAGCACCTAAAGCGTATCCTAGAATGATCACCACAATCCACAAATCCAGATATCATAATGTACCAGAATCAACAGGAATGAAAAGTGCTATGAACTCTAAAGTCAATATCTCAAAGTAAAGCAAGTAATTAATCTAAACCTGAAGCCTCAAGCTAAGCCTCATCCTGCTCAGCTAAATCCTGGGCTCTGGCCCATAGAGTAGAACAATGTCCTGCAAGCATACCTGCAACATATCCTATTCAGGAGCGAAGCAAAGTACAGTTCTAGGTAATGAAACATGAACAGAGTACAGGAGTATAGAAAAATGAAATACAGGAATGAACATAAAGGTACAGGAAATGAGTACAGGAACTATAGTACATGAATGTAAAGTACAAGAACATGTAAAGTACAGGAATAAAACTATAATCCTGAAGTACCAGACATGACAAGTGCACAATATCGAAATACATCTAGTCCATGTGACCGGCTGGGGTGAGTACAGGAGCATGCACAGGAGTACATGAATATGATACGACTTAGGACCCGCGTACACAGTGCGAGGCCTAAGCTAGTACAGGAATATATAGTAACCGGGATTGGTCACATGGCTAGTGTATTTCCCCACCCGACACTAATAAGTACAAGAGCAAGGGTACAGGAATACAGGAGTACATGAATATCGTGCCATGACGTGTCACAAGGAAGGGTACAAGAATATAAATGTACAAAACCGTAGAAAAGTACTTGCCTTTGCTCCGGGAAGATCGGGAATAGGGAGATAGTAGTCTCTATGTTCACCTGAATTTGATAATGTGTACAAGTTGGTTAAAACCTAAACTATCAGTTGCTATATTATTGCTATTTACTCTACTTACTAATGAATACTAATGTCTAATGAAGTTAACTGGCAACTGCACTCAAGACTTAATAGGAAGTATTCCTATCTGCTATAAAAGTTAACCAGTTTTAAGAAAAGTAAATTCCAGTTTTTAATAATTAATCTACTTAATCAAAAAGGGCTGTCTTTCTTGGGAAGACAGTTTTGGTTATAACTTTAATACCAGAATTAGTTACTAAAACCTCTTAAACATAAAGACCTCTTAACTCCTGAAATTCATTTACAAAGTTAAACTGAGAGTAAAACAAAAAAAATTATTTAAATTAAATTGTAATTACACTGCTACAGTCCAACCCAGTACCTACTAGGCCCAAGTTCTGGCCATACTGACCTGGCCCAACAAATCCCAGTGTTCCTGCCACAAAGTCCAGCACAGAACTAATCTCAAGACTGGCCCAACACTATAATTCCTATGGCCAACCCATACACACACAAAATATTACAAAACCCAGTGGGCCGATCCAGCCCACACAATAATTACAAATAAATCAATTAGATTATTAATAATAAAATAATTGAACATCCAATTAGCTAGCCCAACTAAAGCCCAACTCATGGTTCAGCCCATTAATGGTCCAACAGCAGGTACAACACGTCCACAAGGTCATCTCCCTCGTATCCGACACGAACGTTGGATACAACAGCAGGTACGACACGGTCAAGGTACAACAGCAGGTACACACCAAGGTTCAACAGCAAGTACACGCCAACCGTCCAATCCAGACACGACACCAAGTCCAAAACCGACACGAACATCCAGAGTAGCTCGGAAAGAAAGAAATAATGGTTACCAAAAGAGTAAACAACTTCCATCACAGAAGAAAAGTAACTATAATCATGCATGTAGTGTCCGACATAAGAGTGTCAGGACACAAGATCTCAGTTCTTAGAAATGAATCCAAATTCTCAGATCTACAAGTTTTATGAAGAACTTGTCTCGATTTCCCAGATCTGAGTCAAAACTTATAGATCTAATCGATTCTGCACACATAATATAACAGATCTTTATAATGATCACAAAGAAAATGCTCAGATCTACTGATCTATCACAGATCTGCAAAGAACAGAAGTAATCTTTGAGATCCAGACACAATCATCAGATCTAGCACAGATTTTCAACAAACATAGGTCAATCTACAGAATCTCATACAGATCTGTAGATCCCAACATATTTTCAAATTAACAGAATCGATCTACAAGATCTAGCCATAATTATGAAGAAACATCATAGATCTATAAGCATGCGAACAATCTACAAAGATTTCATCACTGATCTAAGGACCTCAGAAATCTTTCAAGATCAACACAGATTTGAAGTGATCCCGAAAACTCATTCAAGATCATCATAGATCCGTGGATCTCAGAGATCTCCTCGAGATCTCATCATAGATCTTCGCAAAATATAAAGACAACGGTCAGATCTAGAGATCTGACACGGATCTACGAACAGAAGGCTAGGGTTTACCCTTAAGGAAGTCGAAGCCTCGAAAGTTTGCCGGAGAGTACTGCACCGCTGCTGAGGCTCTGATGCAGACGAAAGGGAAGCTCTGTCGAGAGCAGCGCCTAGCGTCGAGAGGAACTCGCCTAGCCTTGGTCGTCTTCTTCATCGCTATCGCCATCGGGAAAGGTCGTCGTCGCTGCTCCCGCTCAGGTCGTCGCCGTCACCATCGAAGTCGCCGTCATCATCGAAGTCGCCGTCGGCGGGACTGGGGAATTCGAGAGGTCGGTAGAGAACACTCGAGAACATTGGGCTCTCGAGAAGTTAGGAAAAGGAAATGAATTGATGACTCTGGACCTTCTCTCTCTTCTGTAATCGATTTTTAAAGAAAAGGATTGGAAATTTTACAAAAAGCCCCCCCCTCCCCCCGAAAACAACCTATTGCAAAACGACCATCCCGCCAAGAACTTTAGCAAAAAGGCCCTCTGCCTTTTCACTTATTACAGGAATTTTATTTAAAAATAGTTAAAAATTTTAAAATAAGGAATGGGGAACTCAAGTTTGTTACAACAACTTTTCAAATTTGAAAAGTCGCCCAAAATTAATTCCCCCAAAATATTTTCCAAATTTATAAATTGAAACTAATCTATTATTTAAACTAATATAATAGTATATAAATTTTAGAAATTGAATTTGTTTATTTAAGAAAACTGGGAAGTGGAGTTACAAATCTCTCTCCCTTAAAAAAATTTCGTCCTCGAAAGTCAAAGGACCAAAAAAAATCTCAACAAATCACAAAGGTCCAAACACCAGTCATTTATAGAATTCCACACAAAAGAGTACAATCAAATCAATCAAACAGA
>JANAVB010018932.1:0-25188 GCA_029216955.1 Iris pallida
ACCACTTGGCACTCCGATGGCGACTTCAACCAAGCTTGGTATTGATGAATAGGCAACCGGTCGACATACGTAAGTATCGAGGTATGATTGGTATTTACTTATTTAACTGCTAGTCGTCCAGATATAATGTTTCGCGTTTGCTTATGTGCACATTTTCAAGCTAACCCTAAGAATCACATTTGTGCGCGTTCGGTGTTATGTATCTTTCGATACCTTAAAGGCACTTCTTCTTCTGTCGGCTTGTGGTATCCCAAAACCATGTCCTTTGACCTAACCGTTATTCGGATGTTAATTTTGTTGGATGCAAAGTAGATAGAAAAGTACTAGCGGCACATGTCATTTCCTAGGTAAGGCTTTGGTCTCTTGGTTTAGCAGAAACAAATTATGTTGCATTATCAACTACTGGGGCTGAGTATATCACCGCAGGACGTTGTTGTGCACAAATTTTGTAGATGAAGCAAATCCTAGAAGACTTGGTTTACTTTATACACACATACCCATTTTTTGTGACAACGCTAGCACTATTAATTTGACTAAGAATCATGTATGTCACTCTCGTACTAAGCATATTGAGATTCGACATCATTTTTTAGATATCATCAACAAAATAGAGATATAGACCTTGTATATGTAGACACAGAGGAACAACTGGCTGATATCTTTACAAAACTATTACAGGAAGATCGTTTCAATTATATACATCGATAATTATGGATTTTAGATATCATATAAATTAATTTTGTTTTGTTGATTATCTTTTAATATACAAACACTGTTTTCGATACAAGCCTACAAAGGGTCTGTCTGTCACTACGACTATGGCTAAAGCGAAACGGTATTTAAGTGTTCCCCGGTGAACCTCTGTTAGCTGGGACAGTACCCCTACAGCTGATCTGAGACAGTCGCTATGTAACAAAATTTATTCATAAAATAATATTAATTATATTAATTAAAAATTAAAATAACTAATCTTGGAATTAAATAATTGAAAAAGATTGATGAAAAGAAAGTGGACTGCATTTATTTCTGTTTGAAAATACCTCAACAGAACCCCAGGCGAACTCTGACCGAATTTGGCCCGAGTTCTGTTGGTGGTATATGTTTGAACCGAGTGCCCCCTTCCTTTCATCTTCTCCAAACCCTCTTTTTACAACAGCAGCTGCGCTCCGACTCTTCAAACCCTAGAACTTCTCCAAGCCATTTCTTCCAATCCCCATGGAGAAATCTATCCAAATTTTGGATTCGTGCCGAGTTTTTCGTCCTCTACAACATACTCCAATCTTGGAAGGTATAACCTCCTCCTTTCCTCTCTTTTAAGTTTATAGATTTCATCTCTTTTTAGACATAATGCCTATGAACTTCAATCCCTCCGAGAGGAAGAAGATCGCGACCAGTGAAGAGGCTTCGTCTTCGAATCTTCAGGTGGATTCACTCTTTTCTCTCGATCCAATCGGCCGACGGCGCATATAATGAGTTTTTTTGAAACTCGTGATCAATCCTTAATATGGTATGCGGAATTTTTGGTTCACAAAATATGCATCGGCGCCCCGATAAAATGAACTGTATTTCTAGAATACTGTCCATATTTTGAGGCATTAGGGTTGCACCAACTTGTCACTCACCAATATCCCATTGCAACCAATACTATTAGACTATTTTATTGCAATTTCACTTTGAACAATTTTGCTGTAAGAACTCGTGTCGGTGGAATTACTATCGAGTTCAATGATGTCCTCTTAGCAGAAATCCTTCGTATTCCTAACGAAGTTGCCCCGCTTGATGATATCACAAAATTTGATTTTCTTGCAGGTACAACTTTAAGCAGTTTCAAGAACGAACTTTATTCTCCTACCCGTGTTCGTTCTGGTAAGTTCAAGGCTGCTAATTTGAACTTATTCAACTATGAATTGCATCACATCATCTACTCCACTCTTTTACCCAAATCCACTTCGAAAGATGATGTTACCACCCTTGAATTGTCTGCCCTTTATCACATTCGTAAGGGTATTCATTTTCTGTCCCGAAGACTATTATTCAGATGATGGGAAGTTGTCGCAAAAGGAATAGAAACCTAGCTTACGCGATGATTATTCCAATCATCTTCCAACATTTCGATATTAAATTATCCACTTGTGCTCTTGAGTTTGAGCCCAAGTATCTTCAGCTGTCACATTGCAGCGCAGTTGTCCCTCTTGCTCCTCCAAAATGCTCCACCTCCTCAGGACTCCCCAATGTCTTATGAGGGTGACCATCAGCATCTCTCGAATTTGCGAGCATTTATTACTGACACATCTAGGGAATGCGAGTTCCGTGATGCCAGTCGGTTTCAGGCTCTTGCCAATTCCTTTGCCGATCTCCGTTTTGCTTAGACTGGTCATTCTGCCAATTCTCTTCCCCGAGATCTAATTATATCAGGATACCGCTATGAGGATGAGGCAGTCCATCATCTCTTTCATCCCGGTAGCGCATATGATTCGTACCGTGGTTCTGGTGCTACTTGTAACGACCCGCTCTGCCCTATCGGAACACCGATTCAAACGGCAAGTGCAACGACTCAAACGAGCCGTCGACCCGAAGATTTGGCATCGACCTGATGAAGAATCGATGCAAGGCTTACATTGGCCCGTCAAGATGAATCCAGACTTAGACTTTCAAAGGCGCGCTCGGAGTATCGCTCGGTCGATGCGAACATCGCTATGGTGGGTGGCTCCGATGAATCCGTCTTTGCTTAGCCTAGACACATAACAATACGGACACTATTGCTAGAATCGCTAGGCGATAATACCGTGTATGCTAATAAATGAATGACTCAACGCACCAAGCTAAGAGAATAATCCCATGTTGTATGCTTGTTTAGAACATGGAAAAGAACTCGGCAAATATAAAACTCTCGTACCGTGCTCTACGCTCGTGCTAAAGCACAAGCTTACGTTCAAGTCCCTTACGCGTTCAACAATGAAAATGAATGGGTTACAACAAGGAAACGGAAGACTATCGGCATAGTCATTCCGAGTAGAGTATAGCAACATTGAAAGACTTCGGGACCGATGGGTCGCCCAGGCATCTCCCGCACGGGGAATTGCATAATGTATGAATGAATGAATGAATGAATACATGAAAAATGAATGAATGAACGAACAAGTGAAAGAAAGAATAGAAGAGTGAATAAAAGATAAGACATGAAAGACGTTAGCGACAGGTATGACGGGCATGTACAACGGGGCTCGCTACCCGCGCTGCACGGACGCCAACCTGGTCTATAATGCATTATGGCTCAAAGACATCCGTTAAGTTAAATGACAAGTCAATACGAAATGGTCATGGACAAACGGCACGGGCGATGGGGGGGAATACCGTGGCCATCATGAGGAAGGATTCTGCGGCAAGGGCGATGGGGGGGGAATACCTTGGCCGGCCTAGGCAGAATCAGACATGGGGCTTATGGGCTGCTTTGAGTGGGGGCTCGGCCACTCAAGGAGACGTAAGGCCAGGCATTTCAAGAGACTATCAAGGTGTACCAGCCATCACGCTTCGATAGGTGAGAATGCCCACGTGATATGTCCAAAATGGCTTGTGATGCCAGCGACCCATGCATGTAGATTAAGTAGACTATGCTGGTGGCAATCCACGTGCAAGTCCTTACATTGAAACAAGTAATCTAAGTTAACTAAATGAAGTGCCTCCTGAACATGCTTGAAATGTAACGTCCTGAACATGCTTGAAATGTAACGTCCTGAACATGCTGGAAATGTAACATCCTGAACATGCTTGAAATGTAACGTCCTGAACATACTGGAAATGTAACATCCTGAACATGCTTGAAATGTAACACTCTAAACATGCCTGAAATGTAACACTCTGAACATGCCTACGACGTGCTAGAACATGCCTACGACGTGCTAGAACATGCCTACGACATGTTAGATAACGTGCCCACGATATGCTAGAACCTGAGGCAGGGACACGCCCTTAACATTGAATGTTTACATGAATCACATTAAATTACTACATGTGAATTATGACTAACTTGGTTTACTTTGGACAGGAAAGGCCGGACGGTAAGTATGGGTAAGTCGTGCATGTATTTTCATGCGACACTTGAATTCGGCAACACGAGATAGGTTACGAAATATGCTATGAAACTGATCCTAAGGCAAGATTAGAAAGACAATGAATGATAGACGGTGCACAAAAGTAAATAGAACGTGTTTGGTAATGATAGCATTATGGGCGAGCTAGCCTCCCCACCAGTACGTAACAATGTACTGATAACCCCATAATCTGCTTGCAGGATCCAGGAGACGTCATCGCGTGCGGAGCTTCCCTCGAACGTGCTAAGGCACGGAGCTATCTCTGGAGCCTTGGAGCGTTGTAAGGAGCTGAAGCACCATATACAGGACATAATGTATCGGAACATCGCCATGAATCATTCCATGTTGTAAGCCACTTGGCATGCCTTTTATGTTTCAGAGAGAAGAGAGCTTGAGAGACTTGTAAACTCGGCCTAGCGCCGCTTATAAACATCTTGAATATCAATAAAGAGTTTGAATTCGCTACAACTTGTGTTTATTTACTTTTCGCTGCAATGGGGACACTCTGTGCGACTCCGTGGCCTAGCTCAAATCGGTCGTTTCTGGACTTGGCCTTGCGCGAGCGCAACCTAGGCCCGTGTGGCATCACGCCTTAGCGAGGACGATCGCTCCTACGGGAGCGGGGCGTGACATATTGGTATCGGAGCACGGCTTTATGTCCTTGGACTTCACGTCGATTTTTCAGTTTTGAAAGCTCGTCGTTGGAAAAAGAAGTGTACGCGCTCTCTCATTGTGCCTTAGGATGTTCCATACAATAAGTCTAATATTTTCAAAAGCTCGTTCAGGCATTCAATCGAATGCATTGGTAGGCTGTCGCCGAATGCATCGGTAGGCCTTTGTGCCGAACGGTGTCAACTTGTCTTGAATAAAAATACGTGCTAAAGTTAATATGTCGTATGCATGCCTAACTAGTCCTACGATGACCCTAGCAATCGAGCGTGTAAACTCAGAATATAGTCCGCACGAGATGGTTATGCGGCACAACTTAGTCCGCGTGTCGCGTACCTCGACTTTTGGTACAATCGAGTTGCGAGCGATATCAAGTACCGCTCGGTCAGGAACGAAGCTACACATAGAGTGTATATCGATAGGAACGCTATCGAGTTCATGCTTAGGCATGCACGGAAGATTGATTTAGACTATGACGAACGGGCAAACGCACGATTGAACATGTCGATTGGGAATCGAATGATCTTTTGAGGATTGATAGAATGACTTGAACCCGAGTGGTGTATATGATAGGTCCGGAGAAGAATAAGAATGGGTGTCGACGATTAGTCGAGTGGCTCGAACCCTGAGTGGTGTATGGACGTTATAGAAATTGTTCGAGCAAGACTAAAGGATTTACGGATAGAACGAGTATGTCGACAAGCGATGGTATCGCGCAAAGGCTTAGAATGCGTCACGCTTAGTTGGTCGTGACTTCGAATTTCCCAAACGAGATGTCGTTCGGACAACTTGTCAATGGGCAACGCAAGAGAAATGACTCGAAATGATGAATAAAGATGTATGTCTTGATCGAGGAGGCTAGAGGATAGCACTTGTGATTTCGGATTGGGTCAAATAAAATGTGACTTGAGTTTAGAGAACGATATTGAAACTAGCTCGAGGAATAGCGATCGAACTTGATCTTGGATTGAATCGAATGGAATTGTGGTATATCCAGTTCAGACAATGGCATCAGTCGTACGACTCGAAATTGGTTACAAAGGAAGATCGTCAGGTTACGCATATCGTCGATGGTATTGAGGCGTATCAAAGATCGATATGCGATAACTCAGGGGTACTCTGACTCGGCGAATGACGATCGTGCAAATGTCATTATTCTGACGGATGTTATACTCGGGATATTGAAACATGTCGAGGAAAATATAGACGTGGCTCGAGGATTTTCTGGTTGAATGAATGACGGTCGGACTATCGAATAGGGATCTCGGCTTGGATGAAAATGAAATGTTTGGATTGCTTCGACGATAACCCCAATGTCGACATTCTTGTCTTATACGAGCGCAACTCCAGCCTCGCACATGCGTCATACCGATTAGGACGATCACTCTGCGTGAGCTCTGGTATAGTGATTCATACAGCGGGGGTGATCGAACTTGTATGGCATGGCAAATTTGATATATCGACTTATGGTTTGACGCGAAGGTGAACTTGAGAATGACTTCGTGTGCTTGATGATTGAGCTTGAGGATTGCGTAGGTCCAATCCGCGTATCGAGAATGAATTAGTCTAGACGCAAGCAAGAGTTACGTCCCGATGAGAATGATTATTCCGTGGAAGCGTTGCATGGTGATTCATGAACCACCGTAGATAATCGGACTCGCGTGAGATTGGGATGCAACATATTATCAAAGCTAGACGACCTCGTGATCGAATACATGAATTGGTTAGAATTGGTGAGTTGAATGGATTCGAATACGCGCAACGAATGCATTGATGCGAACAGGTGATCGTGCTCGATGATTAGAAATCTGAGTGATGCGAGCTTGGGTAGAAAATCCCGTACTACCGACTTTGGTTTGACCCTAGGATTGGGGTCAGTGTTGGCATTATTGTTGGGGAACTATGATTCCAATCCTGACATTGACTTAGCCTTGAGAAATGGCCTAGCGGTTAGGCGAGACGCCCTATTTCATGTGTTTGCAATCAAAAGATTGATCTTGAGGATTGACATGGATGGATTGAATGATGCAAGAATAGGAAACCCTGCTCACGAGATTCGGCTGACATGCATATATTTCAGGGACGCCTGAGTATGTACACGATGCGACTCGAGTGAGAATGACGAATTCTCTATCATGTGACTTGGCTGAATGCATGTATTTTGGGACGCCTAGAATACGTGCACGATCCAGCCAAGTGATATGTTGAGTTCAAGCATGACTTGAGGAATGGAAGAGAGTCGAGAACTTGAAATCGTGTTAAAAGAAAGGAATGATACTAGTACGAGCGTGGCTCGAAATCAAAGAAACGTGTAGGCAGAGTGTGCATAAACGACGACGAGATTAGCCCTAAACAAGTGAATGGTGTGGAATCGATATCGTGCAAGTAAAAGTTGGTATAACGAATTGGACCATTGATAGGAAGATATACTCGATGATAGTACAATACTTGGTCCTGAATCCGACAAAAATTACTTAGACTTGGTCGACCCCGCTAAGAAGAAATCATACTGATTTCGTGGACAAGAATGCTTGAGAAGCGAATCGGGTCATCTCGATGACCGAGATAAACGAAAGTGAGTTGCCTCAGCCTATGACCCTCACATTTGATGAATTATAATGTGTCTCGTGCGACCATTTAAGTTCCATGACACGAAAAAATAGCAACCAAGACGAAGAACCACTTGAATTGAATAAGTACCATCAACTCTAAAATGAATGAAAGTTATTCAATAAAATCGACCAAACGCATGCAGACACGGGACTTGGAAAAGTACCGAGCATGGTTCGAGGCCATCGAACGATAGAGCCGTTCGATAAAATTGTCTAAGAAACACGACGACACGAGTTAAGGAATGGTAGGATGACCTGCACTCATGAAGTCTCTAGGACGAGACTTATTTTGAGTGGTGTATTATGTAACGACCCGCTCCGCCCTAGCGGAACGCCGATTCAAACGACAAGTACAACGACTCAAACGAGTCGTCGACCCAAAGAGTTGGTATCGACCTGATGAAGAATTAATGCAAGGCTTACATTGGCCCGTCAAGATGAATCCAGACTTAGACTTTCAAAGGCGCGCTCGAAGTATCGTTCGGCCGATGTGAACATCGCTAAAGTGGGTGGCTCCGATGAACCCATCTTTGCTTAGCCTAGACACATAACAATACAGACACTATTGCTAGAATCGCTAGGCGATAACACTGTGCATGCTAATAAATAAATGACTCAACGCACCTAGCTAAGGAAATAATCCCATCTTGTATGCTTTTAGAACATGGAAAAGAACTCGGCAAATATAGAAACTCTCGCATCGCGCTCTACGCTCGTGCTAAGGCACAAGCTTACGTTCAAGTCCCTTACGTGTTCAACAATAAAATAATGAATGGGTTACAACAAGGAAACGGAAGACTATCGACATAGTCGTTCCGAGTAGAGTATAGCAACATTGAAAGACTTCGGGACCGATGGGTCGCCAAGGCGTCTCCCGCACGGGTTGCATATGTATGAATGAATGAATGAATGAATACGTGAAAAATGAATGAATGACGAACAAGTAAAAAAAATGAAAGAGTGAATAAAAGATAAGACATGAAAGACGTTAGCGACAGGTATGACGGGCACGTGCAACGGGGCTCGCTACCCGTGCTGCACGGACGCCAACCTGGTCGATAACGCATTATGGCTCAAAGACAGCCGTTAAGTTAAATGACAAGTCAATACGAAATGGTCGTGGACAAACGGCACGGGCGATGGGGGGAATACCGTGGCCGTTATGAGGAAGGATTCTGCGGCACGGGCGATGGGGGGGAATACCGTGGCCGGCCTAGGCGGAATCAGACATGGGGCTTACGGGCTGCTTTGAGTGGGGGCTCGGCCACTCAAGGAGACGTAAGGCCAGGCATTTCAAGAGACTATCAAGGTGTTCCAGCCATCACGCTTCGATAGGTGAGAATACCTACGTGATATGTCCAAAATGGCTTGTGATGCCAGCGACCCATGCATGTAGATTAAGTGGACTATGCTGGTGGCAATCCACGTGCAAGTCCTTGCATTGAAACAAGTAATCTAAGTTAACTAAATAAAGTGCCTCCTGAACATGCTTGAAATGTAACGTCCTGAACATGCTTGAAATGTACCGTCCTGAACATGCTGGAAATGTAACATCCTGAACATGCTTGAAATGTAACGTCCTGAACATGCTGGAAATGTAACATCCTGAACATGCTTGAAATGTAACACTCTGAACATGCCTGAAATGTAACACTCTGAACATGCCTACGACGTGCTAGAACATGCCTACGACGTGCTAGAACATGCCTACGACATGTTAGATAACGTGCCCACGACATGCTAGAACCTGAGGCAGGGACATGCCCTTAACATTGAATGTTTACATGAATCACGTTAAATTACTACATGTGAATTGTGACTAACTTGGTTTACTTTAGACAGGAAAGGCCGGACGGTAAGTATGGGTAAGTCGTGTATGTATTTTCATGCGATACTTGAATTCGGCAACACGAGATAGGTTACAAAATATGCCATGAAACTGATCCTAAGGCAAGATTAGAAAGACAATGAATGATAGACGGTACACAAAAGTAAATAGAACATGTTTGGTAATGATAGCATTGTGGGTGAGCTAGCCTCCCCACCAGTGCATAACAATGTACTGATAACCCACAGTCTACTTGCAGGATCCAGGAGACATCATCGGGTGCGGAGCTTCCCTCGAACGTGCTAAGGTGCGGAGCTATCTCTGGAGCCTTGGAGCGTTACAAGGAGCTGAAGCACCATATACAAGACATAATGTATCGGAACATCGCCATGAATCATTCCATGTTGTAAGCCACTTGGCACGTCTTTTTGTTTCAGAGAGAGAGAGAGAGCTTAAGAGACATGTAAACTCGGCCTAGTGCCGCTTGTAAACTTCTTGAATATCAATAAAGAGTTTGAATTGGCTACAACTTGTGTTTTTACTTTCCGCTGCAATGGGGACACTCTGTGCGACTTCGTGGCCTAGCTCAAATCGGTCGTTTCTGGACTTGGCCTTGTATGGGCGCAACCTAGGCCCGTGCGGTATCACGCCTTAGCAAGGACGATCACTCCTACGGGAGCGGGGCGTGACATTACTCCACACCCTTCTGGAGCTGGCACTTCTGGAGCTGGTCTATCTGGACATGGTGCACTGCTGGCGCTAATGATGATGATGACTCAGAGGACTTTTGATCTAGACATGATGTATTTTGTCTAGATATTGTCATTCCCCATTCTCAGAATACGTAAAATTTTTGCTATATCCTATATATGGTATCTGGCACCTGTATCTTGATTGCATGTATCATATATTTATAACTGGCCATGGCATAGAATAGTATCTCGTCGCGGATTAGTGTGCCACCCCCTGTCCTTGTCTGGTTGAAGGCGTGCCTCACTACTTCGATGATAAGATTTCTGGACCGTGTTGTGGTTAGAATTTTATTTATTTAATTAGTTGTATCATGTAGCATTTAACATGTCATTAGTCAGATGGTTAGGTCATGTTAAGAATAGGGTTTTTGAGTCAACCCAACCCTACTATATATATTCTCTTCCCCTCTCTCTCCTCATAACATTTCATTTTCTTCCTCAAAGCAACCTTTAGGCAAGTACATCTTGCACAAATGAGAGACCACTTGCATTTTTTATTTTTTGTTATTTCTTTAATATTATTAGTCTAGATTGTTGATCTCTTCATTCTCTACAAGTTTAGTTCTAGGATTTTTTTATTTTAATGGCTAATTTTGTGTAGATCTAAGTTTATAAACTAAGATTTTATAGATTTTTTGTTTTGATCTATCAAACTTGGTTGTTTTTGAAAACTAGTTGTTCCATGTTGTAGAGAATTTGATTCTACCCAATTTTGGCTTTTGAACCGCTTGATTTTGACTTCGTATGAAGAAGTTATGTCATTTTTCATGTTCATGGGTTTCCTATACCTTTTGGTGCTGTCGGGACGATGAACAGTGATGCGCGCAGCATTTTTGCCCTGCGCCGTGCTTGCGACATGGTCATTTTTGTCTGCGCGTGCAGTGCATCTTGCATGTCGTGCGTCCGCGTGCCGTGCTTGCGCTACCTTACGTCGTGGGCATTTTTGACCACGCACGCAGCGCATCTCGCGCACTGCACGCCCGCACACATTTTTGTAGCGCACCCGCGCGCCAACTTGCGCGCACCTTGCGTCGTGGGCATTTTTGCCCCCGCGTGCAGCGTATCTCGCACGCTGCGTGCCCACAAGATTTTCTGCCGCACGTCTGTACAATTTTCTGTCGTGCGCCCGCGCGCCGTGCTTGCGCGCAGTGCGCAGACCGCGCACCGTGCGCCGTGGGCAGTTTTTTCCGTGTGCACAGCGTGTCCGTGCACGAATCAGCCTAGATGACTGTATTTGTCCGTTTGAGCTGTTTTGTAGCTAGAATATTGAAAAACTCAAAACATGAAAGTTGTAGATCTTTGTCTTAGCTTCAAGAATCTTCATGTCTCACTTTGATTGGATGACCTTGACTTCCTGTCCTGACCTTATGTGCCATGAATGTTTGAGACTTGCATGTCCTATGTAACTTCTATGTCACGAGGGGTCCATGTGACTTTCTGACTTGACCATGTTCCTGACTTGATTACCTATATATGTGCTGGTACCTTTTCTAAGTTTGTATTGAGGTAGAATATTAGTGTGCACCGTGGTGCTATTTAATGAGTGCACTGAGATGTGACTCTGCGTACTAAGTGATCATTCGTGTTATATGTCAATACATGCGTACTTTCCAGCACAGTCATAGTAATTGGTCAGTAATAATGTCGTGGTATATGATTGTTGTTTGATGCATTACACTAAGCATGGATCTAGATTTGGGACTCCTTGAGCCGGTGTGGATTCATATTTAGGGTACATATACTATGGTACGACATATAGGAGGATGACCATGTAACCACGACATGTAATTCGAAGAACAAGATAGGGTTAATCTAAGCAACTTAAATTAGTAGAAGCATTGGGAGGGAACAGAATCTCGAGATCGTACGTTACCAGCCACCTTAGGCCCTGTCCTAACGTGTCGGGTTGGCCGCCACGGATACGGTTTCATCCGCCTATAGTGGATGACTATATCCGACTCCTATGTGCTATGTGTTATATTTTTGCACGGTAGCCTTACGGGAGACCGATGCATAATCAAAGTGCTACGTGTATATATATATATATATATATATATTATATATATATATATATATATATATATATATATAATGGATTAGCTAGCCCTGCTTGGATATAATACGATCTGAGGATTCCTATATATATGCATTACTGGGATAACCCAGGCAAATCATATAAAGCCGTAGGATTGATTGGCCGCTTGTAAACTAACTTGCTTGTGATATGTTCCTTCTGTTAGTAACTGAGGAACATGAACTATCGTGGTGCGTGGTCCAACCCATGTCCTTGTTTGGTTGTTTGGTTGGGCTATTATGCTGCGATAGGCTATGGACCGAGGTTACGACCAGAAGTCCTTAACCTGACTATGGTTATAGGATGTATCTTATTCTGGTACGATATTGGCACCGTTTGTCCTTATTTGGTTGTAAGGGTGTCGTATTCTCTCAATGATATGGTATAAGCCTATTGTAGTGCCCTGCTCCCTTGGGGTGAAGTACTATGTAATAGGCTTGTGGCAAGTCAGACATGGTCGGGAACATAGATGGCTAGTCTGACTCAGCGACGAGTTTGGTATACGAAAAACTATGGCATCAATAAAATTGATTTGGATGAGTGATACGAGTACCGTTCCAACTAATGGATCGGCTACTGCTGAAATAAGTCCTAGATGCAGTAGCCTGTGTCTTGGCGAATGAACTCTAAAGGGAGCGACGCAACCGGTCTGATGTTGGTTTTTTTGGTTTTCTTGGCTTTCTAAATGAATGTTACGTGGGTTTGATAAGTGTGCTTTCGCGTCGATTTCTGAATGCGTCTTTGGGAATTTCGAAGGAAGGATTGAAGGAAGGGTTCTAATTCGATGCTCGTACCATTGCAGGAGTTCGTGTAACTGACGCTTGACCGTCGCGAAGCGTTCTCCTACTCCCGGCACAATATCTCTAGGTAGGTGGTTCTTCGGCCTCTTCTTTTCTACTCCTTTCCGCCAACTAAATTCTTAAAGTTCAACGTTCAAATCGATGATGCTAACGGGATGTATGCTTGCCACTAAGATCAGGAACTTGGGATAATATAACAACTTAGAGAAGTTAACTCTGAACCTATAAGTTTCACACTAAGTAGAGAAAAGATAAAGTTCTAGGAAAGAGATAGAATTTATTTCATGTTATGCGAAATGTAAGGAAGAAACTTTGGTTGCGGTATATTACGCCTCGGAGAATTTGGTGCCTACGGGATGCTAAATCGGAATGTACGGCTTCGGAGAAAAGAACCCTTGCACGAGTAGAAATGATTATGTAGTTTAATAATGTCTACGCTATGTAATTTACTTCATACATATTAAACTGTTCATACATTCGCTTGGTCATGGACGACTTGTGCACAAGGTGAGCTTTCCTCGAGACGGTACCCGGGGCGCTGGGACCGAATCTGACTAGGAGGAAATTATGGAATCGTGCTTCGGTGCGAGGCATTGCGAGACCTCCAGTTAGGCTCGCAACCTGGACTGGTAGGGCGCGTCGAAGTGCTATGTAATCGTCCTTCATGGTGTCGATATCACCAATGACTGCATATAAGATAGATTGCAGGCTCACCTATTGTCTTGTGCAGGTGGTGTAACACTCCAGTCCTAAAATATTTAGGACTAAGTACGTACACACGCCAGCTGCATACATACGAAGTATACTCCGATATATGGAAACCTCGTATGTATACGTAAGCTGTAAAATACAGTAAACCATAACTAACTAATCTCATCACATAATAAAGAAATAAAGATATCATATAATGAATAGTCTTGATACAATATGTTGGGTGGAGACACATCCACTTCCAAAAAATAAAAGAAGATGTACATGATATACAAAAGTATCGACGAAGGTAGCAAGGTAGATCCAAGATACGTCATCTTCGAATAAATGGAGAAGATCACGACCTCGACTAGAATACCTCTGGAAGACATGAACACACACCTGGAGAGATAACCAGGTCCTCAGAGGGACATAACCAGACACATAATATCATGCCCTAAACTGAATAATAAAAGCTCAACAGAAAAGTATATATGATTAAACAGATAAAGGTCCTTAACCATTCTATGTGAAAATGCATTTTGAAGACAATGTTCTACACAAGGGCTTCCGAGACTAGAAATACGGCGCATTAGCGTTTCAACCGAGGCACTAGTGGCATCTAGAGGAAAATAAATAAATGCACGGCACACTAGTCTTTCGGGTGAGTCACTAACGGCAGCTAGAGGAAAGTAAATGTACGACACATTAGTGTTTCAACCGAGGCACTAGTGGCATCTAGGGAAAAGTAAATAAATGCACGACACACTAGTCTCTCGGGTGAACCACTAATGGCAGCTAGAGAAAAGTAAATGTGTGAAAGCCCCTGCGCCTAATAACTGTCTTCCCCCTCCCTATGCACTACTCGTGCTGAATCTACACCACGAAATTTCTAATAACCGCTAAGTCTTCTAGGCAATTATATTAGCAGTTACCTCCTAACGCTCGTCCTGTACGCACCGATGTACGGTCGGTACGCAAGTCCGAATCTATATGAGACACGTGACATCGTGGCACACAGGTGTCGGGCCAATAAATACGGCACAAACAAAGGGTGGTCCCTTAACTCTAGGCCAAATGCATAAAGAAAACTAAAGTATAGTAATTTGCAACTACATATGGTTTTGAAAGAATAACTTATAAGAAATAAAACATGCATGATATTGAGCAAGAATTTAAACAGTAAAGGCAAGATGTCTTGCCTGGAGTCTCGCCTGGTGTGCTGCGATGCTCAAGGTGGCATAGAGTATGACTGCGGTGTTACAACTACGCAAAACGGCCTCCAATAATGGCACAGATTGTTCCATCGGGTCCCGAAATGGTCAGATTACTTAGATTCGATAAGAGGACGTACGGAATTGGCGAGGGGATAGGAAGAATGAGATTAGTTATGGACATAAGGGTAATTAAGGAAATATGATAAGTAATATATATATATATATATATATATATATATATATATATATATATATATATATATATATATATATATATATATATATATATATATATATATATATATATAATTTTAGATAAGTATTTATAATCCTTGAAAACATATATTATTAGTAGAAATAGTTTTTAGATAAAGATATAAAAATTGCTTTTAGGCACCAAAATAAAATTTTAAGTTTGACGAAATATGATATTTAGCTAGAAGCTAGGTGTTAATTATTGAAAATATATTAAAATCTAGAAAGTCATGTTTAAGACAAAATATATTTTTACATAGGTAGAAAATATTACTACTATTTTTAACGCTAATAACATAACCTTATTTTAAAATATCCAAAATATTTAATAATATTTTATTTTTAAGCCCAGTACTCTATTTTGAGATTGGCTAGCAATAACATTTCAAAATCAAGAGTCATATTTAAAATATCAGAAAATAATTCAATACTATATTTCTAAACTTCGAAGTCTGTTTGAAATTACATGTTGGGCTAACCCCAGCACTTTATCTATTACATAATAATTATGAACAAAATCTAATATGATCATTATAATAATAATACTATAACAGTATTATATACTTATTCTGCAAAAATATCAGTAAATAATAATAATAATAATAATAATAATAATAATAATAATAATAAGAATAAAAAACTAAAAGGGAAAGGAGAGAAATGAGAAGAGGGATGAGTAGAGAGAGAGAGAGAGCGGTCGATGGAAGAGGGGATGGCGAGCCATAGAGGGAGAGTAGGAGAGAGAAGGTGGAGGCGGGCGTCTGGGAGGTCGGAAAAGGAGCTCCGCCGGCGGCGATGGGTGGATCTGGCGGAGAAAGGGGGTTTTGAGGGGGAGATGCGACGGAGCTATGGCGGACGGCGACGGCGCAGCGGCCAAGGCGGTCGGTGGCTGACGCGGAGGGCGGACGGTTGGTTCTCGGTGGGTGCAGGCGATCGGAAGAGCCAGTCGGCGTGGGAGCGCGGCGCCGGTCGTCGAGGCTCAACGACAAGGTCGGTCGCCTATGGCGGCTTCGCGGAAGGAGGCGTAGGACTGATGGAGGTACGTGGCGGTGATGGGGTGTGTTTGTTATTTTGGGGGTTGTTTATTTTTTGGAGGTTTTGGGTGGTCGACGGTGGTAGTCGGTGGCTGGCGAGGTGCCAAGGAAAGATGGGGGCTTCGGCGGAGGTAATTGGGGAAGCACTATGCTCGGCTCGGGGCTGTACAGGGTGGTGGTGGGCGTGCCTGAGGGAGCCGATGGTGGTGGCGGTGGTGGTTTTGGTGACGGGTGGAGAATGATAACGATGGTGGTGGTGACAGTGTGTCAAAGATGGGATCGGGCGGTGGTAGCCGGATTCGGTTGAATTGGAGGAGGCGGCGGCGGTGATGGGGTCCGGGCGGTGGTTGTGGTAGTGAGTTGACGGGTAACGCGGTGGATGTCGTTGGAGACGGGGAAGATGGGTTGGTGAAGGTGGCAGTGGCTGTGTCCGGGTTTGGGCGATCGGCCGGGAAAGGCAGCCGCGGCTCTGGATTGTGGTCGGGTTGGATCGAGCGTGGTGGTGGTATTGATGGCCCTAGGTCGGAGAAGACAGGTCTCGCCGGGGTGACTGCGGACAGGATTAGGGGTAGGAATTTGATTGTGTCGGGGGTGGCCGACACGGAAATAATGGAATGTATATGTAATTGTGGAATAAGAATTGGACGCGGAGGGGACACGGACACGATGCACGAGGTTAGGGTTGGAGAAATATTTGTGGAGTATAATGGTGGAGGAAAACAATGTAGAGGCTCTCCTTATATAGGAGGTGGACTCCTAGATTGATATGGACTAGGAATTTCAAACCCTCATTTGGATAATTCGTCTTTTTAATTTAAAACCAAAACAACCGATTTGATAATTCATACTCAAATTCGAATCTAGATAAATATCCATAAGTTTAAACTAAAATAAAAATCATATCAAATTTAATTTAATTTACTATAAATGATCAAACATTAAATCCATGAATTTCAAATTATCTTTATAATAAATAACAATAATAATTAATTTTGAAAATTACTATAACTATTATATATTAACAGGAAATAATTTCAATATAGCTTTTTATTAAATTAAGATAAAATAATTTCAAAATTTTACTATATATAAATGAACAAAATTTCATTTATATTTCATTTATGTACGTATTCGCATGCAAATAGTATTCTCGTAAATATTTATTTTCAAAATTACTAACCGTATTTGTATAATAAATAAAATAGCTTTCTCAAGAACATAGAACAAATATGTTTTGGCAAACATTATATGATACTAAAACAAGCAAAACTTATTTACCATATAAGTATTTCAAAAAATACTTATTCGCTATTTAAGTGTTTATAATAAAACGAATTTAGAAGAAAAATTAAATATTTCGTATCTACGTATTCGTACACGTCGTATAATACCAAAATAATAATAAAAATTTAGTAAAAATTTAGGGGTATTACATGTGGTAAGTATTATGTATATTTTGTGCAGGAAAGGAGCACAGCCGTGGTAAGATAAGTTGAAATTGGTTATGTTGTCATTGTTTAATATGTGCCTTCGATATGAACTGCAACTCATATAGTTCTAAATAGAAAGATCACTTTGTATGCTAGAATCCTTAATAAGCAGTGTCGGTTTAGACGCGTGGGTTCGTCCCATCCACTAGCAAGTGTGCTAACCCCCAACTCCCAGGTAACGATCGTGCTGCGGGAGCTCGAGACTAGACTGAAGCTGAAGAACGGGAGGCGACACGAAGCTCTCCTATTTTGAAGTATTTTGAAGTCCAATTCAAATCGAAGGCGTTTTGTTCAAATGTATAAAGGGGCATAAATGTATGGAACGATAAGGATTATTTTATAGCAGCTTGTCGAGAGCTTTCTTTTGTGTTCAAAGATGTAGCCGCAACGGCATATGTAATGTAAAAATGACCTTGCACATAATTTGCAAGTTTTATGAATAAAAAGCTAAATTTATTCCTATTATATGTCTTCAACTCTCTGCACTGTTTAATTTTAACGTGTCGTCTCATAGGAAATTTCAAGTGCACGTTCTTGCCTTGTACAAGTCCAATAAGGACTTGTACGACATCATGTCCCGACTCGTAGGATCGATTTATCTCGAGTCAAGGCGATGACGACCGATTTGGCGAGTCGGGGCGTGACAAGTTGGTATCAGAGTACGGTTCACACCTCGGACCTCACAAAAATACTTTCTTTTAGATGTTGTAATTTTTCAAAAACTATGCTTTTTGACATATGCGGCATGAAATAATCGTTCCATACATATAAGCCCGTAGATATTTTGAGAATACTAACGAGTTTGCTCAATTTTGTAGGAATGCCAAAAAGAGGGGGTGTCCCCACTGTCAATGCCATGTTGATTAGCACGGATAGCACCGAAGACGCGACACCTAGCGAATTCGCCATGGAGCAATTATTGCGTCTCATGGAAGTCCAACAGTGCCAGGCGGAGATGCAGCAACGACAGCTGCAAGAACAGATCCAGGCCCAAATCAGCACCCAACAAAACAGATGGAGGCCCTGGCCCGGATCGTGAGCACCATAGCGACCCAACAGAACTCGACGACCGCCATGTCAGAAGAAGAAGTACAACCAGTAGCAACGCAGCATATGTCTTCCTCCTCCGTGCTCAAGGCGACCAAATTCAAGAAGATGAACCGCCTGAATTTAACGGCCGAGCGGAGCCTGATGAAGTCATAGGGTGGCTAGTGAAGATTGAGGGTCTGTTCAATCTCCTCAACATCAAGGGGTCCAAGAGAGTCGGGTGTGCAGCCTTACAGCTTAACTTGAGGGCCTACGACTGGTGGGAGGCGAAGAAACAAGAGCTCCAAGAGGCCAACCCCAACGCCAAGATCTCGTGGGAGACGTTCAAACTGGCCTTCCTTGAATAATACATTCGTCGTGCCGTTCGTCGACAAAAGGAAGAGGAGTTCATGTCCTTGAAGCAAGGAAACATGTCAGTTGAAGATTACAACGCGAAGTTCGCAAAGCTTGTAAAGTTTGTCGGGGCCTTTCTGTCGAACAAGGAGGCGTGGTGCGAGCGCTTCCAACAAGGCCTGAATGACGATTTGCGTCGGGACGTTATGAACCAAAGATGCCAGACTTACAGGGAATCATATAATGCCGCCCTTGATAGCGAGCGGATCTTCGGTCGAGCTTCGCAAAGGACTGGGTCAGGCGTCCGTAACAACTTCAACAAGCATCCTCACGACGCGGGAGGCTCTGGTGTGCCAAAGTGCCAAAACATGTTCGAGTATCGGGGGCCTCACCCCGACGTACGGTGCCATCGCTACGGCAAAATGGGACATTTGGCGGTCGATTGCCAAGGGGGATGCTTCAAGTGTGGCCAGCTAGGTCACAAGGCGATAGATTGTCGAATGGGGAGGGCGAACTAATATCCACCAAGGAATGTCCAAAATCAGAACAGGGCGCCTCCCGCCCATGGCGCAAATGCAGTGCCCGTGAACCCACAAAATCGCCAAGGGACACAAGGTCGAGTCTATGCACTGACTCGGAATGAAGCGTTCGCGTCCGACACTGTCGTGACATGTATATTACTCTATAAAAATATACCTGCTAAAGTACTGTTTGATTCGGGTGCTACGCATAGTTTCATATCTGCCAACTTTATAGAAGTGAATAAATTACCCATGAAACTTTTAGATATGAATCTTAGCGTTAGTACATCATCGGAAGTAGATATGCCTGCCACTAAAATTTGTAGGGATGGTTACATCTGCATCGGAGGGAAAAATATATCCTTAGAAGTTATCGTCCTCGACATCAAGGAGTACGATATAATCTTCGGCATGGATTGGTTGGGTGCGTGCCACGCGATGATCAAGTGCGCGGAGAAGAGAGTTGTGTTCCACCTTCCGGGCGAAATACTGAGTTCTCCTATTCGTGCGGAGCAGTGTCAAAGATAGCAATGATGGTATTGGCGATTTTGGCAAGGCGTATGTTGCATTCTGGTTGCAGCGGGTACCAAGCATCAGTTCGAGACACGAGAACGGAGATTACAAGCACGGCCCAGATTGAAGTCGTAGCAGAATTTCCTGATGTGTTCCCAGACGAGTTACCAGGGATGCCGCCGGATCGAGAGATATAATTCAACATCGACACCTTTCCGGACACTCGACCGAGAAAAATACCCTATCGAATGGTGCCGGCAGAGCTAAGGAATTGAAAGCACAACTACAAGAGTTGATAGATCACGAATATATTCTTTCTAGTGTCCCTCCGTAGGGTGCTCCAGTATTGTTTGTAAGGAAGAATGATGGATCGATGCGGCTGTGCATCGACTATCGACAAAGCCACAGTACGAAACAAGTACCCGTTGCCAAGGATAGACGATTTGTTTCACCAGTTGCAAGGGGCGACGGTATTTTCCAAGATTGATCTTCGCTCAGGCTACCATCAATTAAAGATCAAGTCCGAGGACGTGCCGAAGTCCGCCTTCCGAACTCGGTATGGTCACTACGAATTTCTAGTCATGCCCTTCGGCTTGATAAATGCTCATGCCGCTTTCATGGATCTGATGAACCGGGTGTTTCGGCCGTTCATAGACAAATTTGTCGTCGTATTCATCGATGACATTCTCATATATTCAAAGAGCAAGGACGAGCACGTGGAGCACCTGAGGACGGTACTACAGACTCTGCGTGAACACCAACTTTATGCCAAGCTAAGTAAATGCGAGTTCTGGATGAGCAGCGTGACGTTCCTTGGGCACATTGTTTTAGCTGAAGGCGTCACGGTGGACCCAAAGAAAATTGAAGCGATAGTTGAATGGAAGCGACCTACCTCGGCAGGCGACATCCGAAGTTTTCTCGGCTTGGCAGGCTACTGCCGAAGATTTGTGAAAGACTTTGCCAAGATTGCGTTGCCACTGACTTGTCTCACCCAGAAGGGAGTCGCATTCGAGTGGAACGACGCATGTGAATCCAGCTTTCAGGAGTTAAAGAAACGGCTCATCTCAGCTCCAATCCTTGTACTTTCGGACGGGCCAGAAGGGTTTCAAATATTTAGTGATGCATCACGAATTGGTTTAGGATGCGTACTTATGCAAAGGGATAAGGTGATTTCATTTGCTTCGAGACAATTGAAGCAATACGAGAAGAATTACCCTATGCATGATCTTGAGCTGGCGACGATTGTGTTCGCATTGAAGCTATGGCGACACTATCTTTATGGTGTGGCTTGCAACATCTATACGGATCACAAAAGCCTCAAATATATCTTTACCCATTGGGACTTGAACTTAAGGCAGCGACGTTAGCTCGAGCTCATCAAAGACTACGATCTGACTATCGAGTACACGCCAGGTAAGGGAAACGTCGTAGCGGATGCGCTGAGTAGAATGTTTGCAGGATGACTGTCTATCAACCGTGACATACAATGAGACTTGGCAGAAATTGGTATCGAACTCTGAATTCGCTACCGTGGAGCATGATTGGTCCAATTGCACCTCGAGTCGAGCTTGCACAACAAGATAAAGACCGCACAAGAGGATGACCCATTCCTGAAGAAGATGCATGAGCTAATTTTGACAGGAAAGGCGACCGACTTTGTGGTGGACGATAGCGGAATGACGCGGATGAAAGGGAGAATATGCGTGCCGGACCATGGCGAACTTAGAAAAGGGATTCTGATGGAGGCCCACTATGCGAAGCACTCGTTGCATCCAGGGAGTACCAAAATGTACAAGGACTTGCGCACGACCTTTTGGTGGCACGGTATGAAGAAAGACGTGGCAACATTTGTGTCACAGTACATGGCCTGTTAACAGGTGAAGGCCGAGCATCAAAGACCAGGCGGGGAGCTACAGAACCACGACATTCCAGTATGGAAGTAGAACGACATCTCTATGGATTTTATCAAGGGCCTTCCGAAGACGTCGCGGGGGAATGATGCGATTTGGGTCATTGTCGATCGTTTGACCAAATCTGCTCATTTCATCGCTAGCAAAGCATCATGGAGCGTCGATCGGTTAGCTCAGATATATCAATGAGATTGTCCGACTGTACCGGGCACCTGCCACAATCATTTCGGACAGAGATGGGCGATTCTTGTCACATTTCTGGACGAGCCTGCAAGCGGCGATGGGCACTAAGCTGAACCTTAGCTCCGCGTACCTCCCGTAAACCGACGGCCAGACAGAAAGAGTGAATCAGATCCTGGAAGATATGTTACGTCTGTGTGCGATAGATTTGAAGACTAGTTGGAACACGCACTTGTCGCTCGCGGAGTTTGCGTACAATAACAGTTATCAATCGAGCAACCAGATGGCTCCCTATGAGGCACTTTACAGGAGGAAATGCCGATCTCCGATTTGCTGGGACGAAGTCGGGGAGCGACAGGTGCTCGGGCCAGAACTATTCGAACAAGCCGTTGATGTAACTCCTCTTCCCGAAAATTTTTGGAAATATTTTTTTAATTATTTATTTGATTTAAATGGTGATTTTAGATTTTTATAAATAATTATTTAAGTAATTATTACGGTAGATGACTTTAGTGTCACGACCCGCATCCTAGAGTAAGGGCACGAGACGTGGGTACGTCCAGCCTACGCCGCAGTGTCGACGGTAGAACGCTGTCCTAGGTCAACATACATCTAACAATATATCTCTAAACAGTTTATACTCCCCGAATGGGGATGACATAGCAGTAAATGAACTCAATCACAACTAAGGAAGAGATAGCACGATATGAAATAGAACTCAAAGAAAAATAGATGATAAAGTAGTCTAAGATAATCCCAGCAAATATCCCGAGGTACATGGTCTCAGATACAGAATGAAAGAATATATACAACTTAGAATTCAGAACAGAAAAAGTCTAGCTAAACATGTCTCAAGACTACATAAAATAAGATAAGCCTAACTAAACTAGTCTAGGCAATGGGGGTGATGTCCTCAGCTAGAGCTGGGTCCTCCTGAGGGTCCAGCTCGTAAGTGTCATCTAAGGCTGCCCCGTAGAAAGTATCCATACAAGCCTCCTCCTCGTCCTCTGTAACATTTTCAACAGGTCCAGTCAGGACAGGAGTGAGTACAGTACATCTCAACAGTTCATAGCAAGTTAGAAAATATAATCATACAGTAAAGTAAGATACAAGTACTGAAAGAAGTGCAGTATGTAAACAGAGAGAGAACTGTAATAGAAATATCTACTATAAATAGAGACTAACAGTGCCTAGTGAGTCAGAGTACAATATAGACATGTAAATGGCATTGGAGATTCTGATGCTATACTATGGAAGAGATTCTGATGCTACACTACTTAGATAGTATTCACATGTCTATTTCTACTCCCCCGTACCCCCAATCAATACACAAGGATCCAACCAGGTTATGTTATGATTCCATGCAAAGGCCCCAGAAGGGTGATACATGGATGTCCCATAAATGGGGATTCTAGGAGATTTTAGGATACCCAGTAAATGGGATAAGAGATTCTAGGAGACTCTGTGATCATAAGAGTATATGTCACAAGTGATCAAAGAACCAGTGAAGCATAGTGATACGCCATGTAAGTGAAACGCACCGAACATGTAGTACCCGATGCTCCCTAAGGATAACATCTCAAGAAGGGATCCATATAGTACCAATCCGTGTGACCAACGTGACAGTACAAGTAAAGTAATTTAATACAGAAAATAATTCTAAGCAGGATATGAAATGATCAGAGAATGTACTCGCCTGGTATCTGAGTGTCCAATATGAAAGTACTGTCCGAGGAGTGGTGTCTGGCTCCTAATCAGAACAGCACAAGTCACAACAAGTCCAAAGTGGTATAATGAAGTCCTACTATGCATTCTACATGTTTCTAGGTCAATCTAGGCCAAAGTCAACTCTTGGTCAACTCTGGTCAACCCTAGAAGTCAAACTAGGTCAACTAAGTTAAACAAGTCTAAACTAGGTCACTATGGTCAAAACAAGGCTACACTAGCTAACTAGACCAATATCAAGTACCCAAACTATACCAAACCAACATCCACTATCACACTCAATTTACCATAGGCTACATAGCCATAAACTCATAATGCATTTAGGCTCTAAACCAACCTACCTTAATACATACACAATATATATATTCATTTCACTATACATATACATTATAGATACATATATTAGAGTATACATTACATATACACTTACATTACATATATATATATAAAAAAAAAAAAAAAAATATATATATATATATATATATATATACATTAGAAAAATAGGATAGGCATATAGAGAGGGTGTGTGTAAACTGTGTGTGTGTGAGACATACATGAGGGTGTAGGGAAATCTGTGTGTGTTAGGAGTGGCTAAAATATGACAGGAAATGGGAAATAGATAGGTATGTGAATGTGTGTAAATGTTTGTGTGTGTGTGTGTATAAAATGTGCACAAGTGAGTGAACTGTGAGGGTGTAGGAGAGTGTCAAACCTGGACTGAAAGGGAGTGAAAACCATGCACAGTAAACAGAACTGAAACCAATTCAGTCTAAAGCAAAATCCCAGGTTTTGAAGGGAACACAAACTCAGTCATACACGTTAGAAACATCAATACACTTTGTTGAAATCTCAGTTTTCAGTCATAGAACTACTTCCCAGATTTCAGTCTTCAATTCAACTCCAAAACAGTCCCAAATTGACACACACATAGATCACATATAGGAGAAATGGTTTAGGGTCTTAACCTATCAGTTAACAGCATTTAGAGGGTTTAAATTAGGTGTCAAGGTTCATAAACAAAATCTGGAAATACAAGGACTGAACACCCTAATTCAGTCCCTACTCAAAAGTCCCATTTCGAATCATTCAACACAAAATTTGACACACAGCAAGATAACATATAGGAGAACCAATATAGGAATTAAAACCAATATTTTTAACAGTAATAAACAGGTAAAAATGATGACAAGGTTCGATTCTCAAAACTGGAAACCCACAGGAAAACGTATGTATCAGAAATTGGGAAAAATAAGGAAATTTGATAATTAAAACAATTAATGTATAACAATTGGTCGGTAATTAATACTTATAGTGTTCATGTCAGAGAAGGTGATTCGTGTCCACAAAAGTGGACACGAAGTGTCCAAACAGCAAGTGTCATCTACAGTTAGACTGATAGGACAGTCTCGTACGGGTAGGACACTGAGTCGTACAGGCAGGACACGAC
>JANAVB010018933.1:0-65017 GCA_029216955.1 Iris pallida
CCGGGACAACGCTCTTGTCGGAGAGTATTTCTTCGAACGCTTGTTGGTCGAACCGGGCGACCATCTTCTGTTGCGTGGAGCCAAGCTTGGCTGCATCCGATTGAGTCACCAACTCCTCAGCCGTGGAGAAGTTTGTCCCCAGCAGAGTCGCCATCGTGTTTGCCATGAAATATAAAAGAACAGAACAATTATCGGAGGACCAAACTTTTACTTCACGTTACAAACTCGCTTGTACAAAAAAAGCCTAGGGACGAAAACCTAGGTACAGCAGTCTAAGTACAATTGTTTATTTTAGATTCTGGGGGGGTGACGATAGAGGCTCGGAAAGGCGACGGCCGCCTTGCCTTACTCCTTGGACGATCGGTATGCAGCCTTGTCTCCTGTGACGAGATGGTTGGCGTTGATGAAGAAATGCTCTTCTTGCTCTCCCTCTATTACTCTTCTGGCTTCTCTCTTTCTCTGTGTATTTTCTCTCTGATTATTAGGGGGGAAGCTCTCTCTGTCTATATTTTTCTTCTCTCTCGTAAGGGAATGGCACCTTGCTTATTTATAGGAGTGGGGGCATCATTAGGGTTTGGATGATTGCCCATTCTCAAAGTGGCGGCGGCCCTGATGTTTAATCAATCTGGACCATTAGTCTTAAGCGTGAAGGATCTGGGCCATAAATGTGGATAGTATTGAATCCTGTGAATGATTAATGCTGATTGCTTTAAATCTTCATGATTGGTTATGCCGAGCTTGGATCTCTCACCACGTGTCCCATTGGCTTGATCATGAATGATATGATCTGATCTCATTAATTATGAGGATAACGTTTAATATGGTTATTGGGATCTGGTAAATCTCTGATTGATTTGCATCCCATAATCACCCTTGCTACCAGCTGTCAAGTCATGGAGGCAATTGAATCTCTGCCACGTGTCTTAATGGTGGACCCTGTCAGAGCCGTATGATATCCATGAACCGCATGAGACAGCGTCTCAGTGAGCCGCATAGGTATAGTACTTGCGAGCCGCATAGGATGGTTTCTCAGTGAGCCGCAGGAAGAGGATTCCTGCCAGCCGCATGAAGCTGTTCTTCAATTGAGCCGCATGGGAGTAGCCACGTGGCAATCTTGGATCGTGTCAGAGATTTTCTCATGTTCCCGAAGAGTCTGTCATTACGACAGGACCATCATGGCACTTTATGTCAAAGCCGTCAGCTATCAAATCATGGCAGGGCATTAAGCATTAAATAAGGCCATTACTTGACGGCCAGCTATGTGAAGGGATCCCACAGAGACACGTGGTATTGATCGAGCCGCATATCTCTGTTGGTCGTTTGTAAGCCGCATGTACTTTCGAGCCGCATGAGGCTGGGAGACTCTTTGAACCGTATGACACTGCCCCTATGTAAGCCACATGGATTCTTCTACTCCGAGCCGCATGAGACTGAGAGTCTCTCTGAACCGCATGGGACTGCCCCTGTATGAGCCGCATGGGGTTCTCCTATTTCGAGCCGCATAGACCATCATTCTGATATTTTTCATGCTTCTACAGATCCATCAAACCGTTGAGATTAGTTTGACCGTAAAGAAGCTCGTGGCTCGTAGTGGGGGATATCTAGGGTCCTTCTCCGCGTACAAGCTCGATGAAGCAGCCTTCTGTTTTGCATGTTTAAGGCCAGTGCAAAATTTTATTTGGTTTATTCTAATACTTTATTTTTTCTATTACAAAATTTTACGTATACTTTTGTTAATTTCTATTGATGTTTTCCCATTTTTATAATATAGTGAGAAATTTCTAAGGGTGCTGCACATTCCGAAGTGTGACGTGAGTGATGAAACTTTCGTGAGACACTTGGAGTTTCTTCCAGTGCTGGAAGAACTCGACATTAGCTACTGCCTCTATATCACGTCGACTGAAATATTTTCCGTCGAAAAGTATTGCCACTGTCTGGTCAAGCTGAGTAGGAACATGCCCCCTCCAGATTTTATGCTCAGGAACAGATTCGTGCTGGACACGCATAACGAGACAGAGGAAAAGGCTGTAGCTGATTCGATGCCGCATCTCGAGCACCTACATATGGGATTCGGCATGTTCAATGAAGACACACTGCAATCTATCATATGCAACTGCAATAGTCTTCGCGTGCTCGACATACGTGGGTGCTTCAACGTGCACTTCGACGACGACCTCTAAAAAATTTGTTATTTAATACAGATGTTTAAACGACCCTTTGATGATGTAATCCCAGTCCCAGGGGAACCTGGATACAAGATATATAATGATTTAGATATCATCAATCATTCCTGGGGTGGATGGTGAAAACATTAGCATGCATGCATGCATGCATGCATGCATTTCTTTATATTTTTTACTAGTCTACATATACGTACTTTCTACGTATTTTAATTAGAATATTATAAAGTTAGTTGTCATCTTTTCGTCTTTTTCAGGTGACTAATTATATGTTAAGAGATTCGAAGTACAATTTTTTTTAATTTTTATTTTCTATTGAGACTAATAACCTTTAGAAAATGGTAATAAAAAATAAAATTTATTACCATCGGAACATAATGTTATATGGAAAAATGAAACTTGCATGCAAGATATTTTTTCTGAGTTCGATTCTCCATTTTAACAAAATTTTACTTTTGTCAATAATTTTTTACATGATTAATTTTTTATAAATAAAATGGACTGTGATATAATGACGCCTAAGACGGAGATCACTTCTGAGATTTCGACATTTTCCAACACAGATTTTACCATTAATACAACATCTCAGTGTAATCATATCCAAGAGATTTTGACATTTCCCAACACAGATTTTACCTTATTCAAAATAAATTCTGGCGTTGCAAATTCCACTCATATTAGTGGTATCAGTGCCATTCACCATAATTAATGGTGATCGATACGAAAACATTGGTTTCTTTTTCACAACCCTTTAAAATCTATTTAACAGCCAAACAGCCAAACTATTCATCTTTACCAGCCTTCAAAACCAATTTATATAGATTCAAAACAAAACTAAACAGCCAAACTATTTAAAATTCACAACCCTACAGAACAGTCTCAAATGTACCATTCTCCGTCCTAAATATACCATTCTCCGTCCTATATGTACCATTCTCCATCCTACATGTATCATTATCCGTCCTAAATGTACCATTCTCCGTCCTAAATGTACCATTCTTCGTCCTATATGTACCATTCTCCGTCCTATATGTATCATTCTCCATCCTATATTTACCATTCTCCGTCCTAAATATACCATTTGTCGTCCTAAATGTACCATTCTCCGTCCTAAATGTACCATTCTCCGTGTTAGAGGAACAGAGAATGGCCATTAACAATCACAAAAATTGTTCCATACTAAGTTAAAAGCATATAATAGCACCCAAAAAATGTTAACAATAGAAAAATTCTACAGAACCCAAACACCAGACTCGAACCTAGGCCTTCCATGTAAAAGCCAAACAGCACAACCAACTAAGCTTGGAATAAGAAATCAATAATGCTAAGTCTACTACCAAATGCTAACAACACTCTTACAACCTTCACCCATTGCTGACATGTGGGCCATGGCCCACATGTCAGCAATGGGTGAAGATTGTAAGAGTGTTGTATGCATTTGGTTGTAACTGTAGCATTATATCCCCAACTTCCAATAAGGAATAAGAAATTGAATATCCCCAACTTCCAATAAGGAATAAGAAGAGTCGGTTAGGAATGTGTATATATATACATAGGGGTCCACATTCATCTGAGTAGGTTGCACATTTAATATGGCTCCAAAAAGATCATCTGGTTGGGAACCATTGCCAGAGTCTTCTTCCAGTCGTCGTCGAGCTTCTCCGCATGGAGCACTCTCTGCGCCGCCTCCGGCCCAAGACTGGCTGGCAGCGGCTGCGGACTTCCTGACCTCCTGCGGGTTGTCACTGGAGGTCATCGCTCGACTTCTTCATCCGGCGCCCAACTTTGACCTGTTGCCAATCACTCCGGAGGAACGAGATTATCTGGAGAAGAGGGAAGTGTTTTGCCGCCTGTGCCATAGGGCAGGTGTGCGCACCCTGCAGGACCTTGCAGAGATCCTCCGCGAGGCCAGTGAGGGGTAGACCTCTTATTTTTTTATTTTTTTCATTCTTTACAGTTTTTTGTCCTCCTCTTGTATACTTCGCCGGAGAATGTTTCGGCAACGAAGCTGGGATTTAATGTAATATAATATTTTGTTAACTCAATTTGGTTTCGGCTACAATCAAACTTTTACAATCTTCTTATAACATATACCCATTTGCTAACTATAGCATTGCTCTTTATCTATTTTTCAATTAACAAATCTTGTTATGTCAAATCCATATATCAGCGACGATATCCCCATCATGACTTGTTACGTCATAGAATTGATTATGCTGTCAGCGTCAATCTTGCCGTCAAATCCATCTTAAATATGATTACAAAGTAAAATAGAGGACAACTTTGAGTGTTTCAATTATACTCTTTTCAAGTACATAGTCTTGTTACCAAGTCGTCAAACGTTCAAAAATTTAATCAAATATTCGAAAAATGGAAATATTGAGATTAAACTTCATATTCTTAAATATGTTGTCAAATTTTTAATTAAAAATATTTCTGTTTGCCATTAAAATATTTTGATTGCAAATTTCAATTATAAACAGAACAGTATTACAATGTAGGACTTAGACGTAGTCATAGGAGTACACTTTTGTTTATCTGGGTCCCTTGTGCCGATGGAGCGAGTGGTAATGCGTTGACTCCGTTGACGATCTGACGACGGTTCTCGGTTCTCTGAAGGCCTGAGTTGCTCTGGGTGCCAGAGCTTGCGGAGAGGAAGAAGACGTTGAGTGTTTGTATCTGTCTCTCTGTGTGTATTCGTAGGTCTGTCTCTGTATATGTATATCCGTCTGGAAGAAGGAAATGATCCCTCTATTTATATCTTGCATGCTGGCTGCTTATGCGTACATATGTAGGATACGCCTGTTTGTAGGGATGCCACGTGGTGATTGTTGATGGAGGCGCATGGGCGATGCGCTCTGATTGAGGAGTTGAATCCTTCCTGTTGCCTTTGTGGGCTGCGACCGAGCTGACACGTAGCAATGGAGAGGATCTTTCAGTTGCTGAGATCTTGGGTGATCAGCACCCCTTCATAGGTTGAATCGAGTCAAAGGATACGTGTCGTAGGTCCATGGCTCAAAGATCTCGGATTTGGTGGAGAGTGATCAGATAGGATGCGCCTGGGATTGGGCGCATGAGGAGACTTTGGCTTGTAACCTTTAGTAGTCATGAACCAGTCTGGGCGCACGGCTTTTGAGGCACATGCGAGGCTTCAGTAGTGACTTGACTTCTGTCTTTAGGGATCAGAGAAAAGTTCGAGGTGCACGGCTTTTGAGGCGGATGCAGAGAATTGGGCGTATAGCTGCGGAGGCGCATGCGAATGGTTGGGCGGCCAAGTGGCTTGTAACCGCCGGAGGAAAGTAATGATGATGCTGACGTCGGTGACGCTTCGTCTTCTGAAAAAGCTGTTAACTGTTCAGTCTTCGGGGGACGTGCTGCCAACTCTGTCAGACTTCAACATTTAATGTTCTTGACAGGTGATGGGCCTTTGAGTGGGCGCACCGATTTGCGTTCCACTAGGCGCATGGGGGCGCATCCTCATAAGGTGCTTGGTGCTGATGGGCGCATCTGTATGATGCGCAGTCTGACCGACGCATCCACTTTGCATGACACGTCTTTATTGGTCCGACTGTTACGTTCTTCGAGTGCTTTAAATAGCCGTTTCTTGGCCGAATTCGAAGCGTCAGGTTCATCACATATTTAATGCAAATTTATTGCATGGGATTTGGAGAGCCAGCCACTTGGCGCATGGGTTTGATTTGTCCGGCCTATAAATAGTGGCATGGAGAGAGTTTGCTTCTCGTTCTCTCACGTCCTCCCGAAATGAACTTGTTTGCTCGAGGACATTTTGTTGACGAGATGCTTCCGAGGGTGAAGATGCGACGCATTGTCTTCATTGATGCACTTGAAGGTGACTGTTACATCCAAAAGTCGGAGTTGAGGGCTTCTGAGGCAGGCGAAAGGTGCCTGTTGCATCCAAAGATCGGAATGCTCGAGCCTCATCTCCGTTATGCTGGAAGAGCCGCAGATCAGAATTGCGGTGCTCCAATCGTCTTCCTTGGGCTTTGGGAGAGCTCATCCTCCCGCTAGAGTGGGTGTTGCCCATTCTGGTTGGGTTGAAAGCTGTTCCTTTAGCCGCGGGTCGATTGCGGTGCTCTCCTCTTCCTTGGTTTGGAGAGCTCTTCCTCCAGCTAGAGGGTTAGTTGTCTACCCTCGTTCTGTTCAATAAATGCTTCATTAGTCAAAGCATTTGATGGCGCATATACTGAGACTTTATGATGCACCTGACTGAAAGGGCGGCACATAACTGAGATGCTGAAGGGATGCACATAACTGAGCCGCTGAAGGGATGCACATAACTGAGGATGCACACAACTGAGCTTCTGAAGGGATGCGCCTGGCTGAGAGCGTATGGCGAGATGTGCCTGTTTGAGAGCACAGGATCGTTACTACGCCTAGCTGTAGACTTAGAGTCTTTTCTTTGTAGAAATTCTCCTTTGTACAGCTCTTTTTTTTTAGACATGTAATAGACTTTTATATAAAAATCTTCTTTTAATGTCTATGCTTTTGCTATTTGCTATGCCAAGTACTTCATCTGAGCTCCCTGGCGTATGTAATGTTTGGCGCATAGGATTTCTGGTCCTGAAATTCCATGCTTCTACAAGACCCCCTTCAAAGTTTTTAAAACTTTTTGTCAAGTTTTGGAATACTTTGAATAAGAAGCATGGTGGTCGGGGAGCATGACTGTTCGGGCGCATGGATACTCCGTGCATCAGTAATGGGTTGCATGCTCCTCTCAGTTAATGCAAATGATAACGCTTCGATAACCAAGAAGATTAATGATGATCTTTTTAGATTTATTTGCAGTTATCTCCTCACAGAACCTGAGACGGCGGCTGAGGTCACACTTCATCGGTTCACGCATGCGACTAAGCCTATAAATAGGCATCTGATGGTGAAAGAGAGAGTTCTTCCTCTCTTTGCCTTCTCTTTTAGAGTTTTTCTTTTGAAAAAAATCCTAAACTTTCTTCTTTCTAAAAATGGCTCCCAAGACTTCTCGCGGTGGTGCTAGCAAGGGAAAGGAGCCTGAGGAGTTCGTCGAGGAGGACGCTCCTGTCACCATTGTGACTCCGATCGACGTTCGGCCTGTGGTGACGGGTGGGTGTCATCTTTCAACTTTTTAGACGAGTTTGGAGCACATGGCTGAGTTGCATCATGTTGTTGTGCCCTAACTCTTTGTCGCCGATGCACATGGACTTCTGTCCTGATGATGCGCCGAGGCTATTCCGTCGACGCGCATGGGCGTCAGTAAACCGAAGAAGGTGGCGAGCTCTTCTGATGAGCACATTTCTTCGATTGTAATGTCTTCCGTGGAGGAGAATCCTGACAACGTCGTTCCTACGGAGATTTTAGTATCTTCAGATTATGTTGGAAGGGAAGCTGAGATTGAAGCAGTTCCTGGGAGGGTTCAAGCTACCGTGGGGGCCTTTGACATTGAGGACCCAACAGATAAGGGGCTTCCGGATGAGGAAGTGGAGTAGAGTTCGTCGTCTTCAGATGATGTTCCTCCAGAGATGAGTGAGCCTGTTGCGGGAGCAACAGACATGATCGAAATAGAGGAGAGGGCTGATTTCCTTCCTTGTCATGGTGAGGGGAGGTCGGCTGTATCATTGCCGAGTACTACCCCAGACTTAGCAGCGGAGGCTGAGGTGGCTGCCGACCAGGAGGCAGCGACAGGTTCTATCCTCGCGGAGGGATCCGATGAAAAAGGTGAGACTCGTCCGCTGAGCCTGACTCTTGGGGAGTCGAGTCAGGAAACAAGTGCTGATCTCGTTGCTTTGCCAGAGGGGGAAGGTCCCGTGCGGCCTGCTGACAGTATGTTGGAGATGGAGGAGAAAGCTCCTGACGTTGGTGGTCCCTCCGAGCTTGGGAAAGGTAAGGGTTTGCTGGAACCCTCCGTTGCTCCTTCCACTTGGGGTACAATATCGATGCCCCTCTCGGCTCCTTCCGCTCTTTTGGCTCCTCGGGCCAGGGGCAAAGTTCAAGCCCCTGTTGAGGGGGAGTCCGCCGAGGTTTCACCCTCGCAGACTGAAGCCGACGGGCCTTCTTTCGGTCCGCCGTCTAGAGCAGCTCCTCCAACTTCTGCTATGACGTCGCAAGTGTTGGCGGATGCAGATGAGTATGTGAAGTTTATTATTGAGGCGGTATATAAGATGCTGCAGAGGGGCGTATCGGCAGTGATGGATGCCAATGGAAGTTTCACGACGGCAAAAACCCTGGCACTCCCTCACATCAGTCTGATACGTTCCCACCAGGGCCATGATCATATAGCCGAGATTTTGGAGGCCTCGGTGGCCGAGTTGGACCAGCTGCTTTCCGAGTTTCAGTGTATCCAGCGAAATAATCTTTCCGCCCTGATAGACGCGAAAAAGAAAAAGTTGATCGCTGAGACTGAGTCCTCTTATCAGGCCACCGTGGGTGTCTGGGAACGCGAGGTGGCTGAAACTGAGGCTGCGGTGGAGAGGCTATCTCAGTCCAAGCAGAAAAAGGTAGAGTTGCGAGCCGCGTTGGACGCTAGTATAGCGGAGGTTAATGCCAAGATTCGCCTCCTTGAAGACCAGCGGGCCCAACTCTTGTTAGATGCTAAACGAGTCCAGGCTGAACATATAGCATCTGAGGAGGAGGAAGCGGCTTTCACCCGCAGGCTCTTTCCCTGGCTCAGCAGCGGCAACAGTTGGACGAGAAGCATGAGGATGACACTTCTCCTGAGGCCATAGAAATGATGCGTCAAGAAGCTGAACGCCGAGTCCTGGCGACCGCAGAGACTCGGGCGGCATACTTGAAGCCTCGAATCGAAGAGCTTTCAGCCAATCCGGGGGAGGTATTGTAGTCTCTTCTTTCTTTCTTTTTTGTTTTGTGTAATTTGCAACTCCTGCTGGGGATGTATTCTTTACTTTTGAATAAAGAATGAAGAGTTTTGTGGTGTGTTCATTCTCGTTGTCATGAACTTCATGATTTGTGTGGACCTATTATCTTTTGTGCACCTTGGTTTTTAGGTACAGATAATAAGTTTGAAAGAACCAACATATTTGCTCAGAGGTAATGTGGACGTGGCAAATATGGGATTCAAATGATAGAATCTTTCTACTCAGAGGTGCTATGGACATGGTAGGAATGACTCTGGAGGGATACACGTGGAACTACTCAGAGGTAATATGGACATAGAAGTTCTGCTATCAATGTACGACAACGCAAGGGTTGTCTGTACGGGATGTTTACTCAGAGGTAATATGAACGTGGTAAATATGATGGGTAGCGTAGTCGTACAGAGCGTAAGATTCTGTTTTGTTGGGCATAGGAGAATAACTCAGAGGTAATATGGACGTGGTTGTCCTTCTACTGGAGGATAGAACGCCACGGAACAACTGGGTTCCGGAAGCGTAAGATTCTGTCTTTAGGAACTTGCCGTTGATGGACATTATGAACAATTTCCCATTGGGTTTGGCGAGGCGGTAAGCACCGTTTGAATATACTGTCTCGATGATGAAAGGCCCCTCCCACTCGGGCTCAAACTTTTTTAGTGTCTTGTGAGTCAACACCATCGGCCTCCTGACTGCCAGAACCAGGTCACCTACTTGGAAAGTCCTCTGCTTGACCTTCTTGTTGAAAGCCTGTGATATACGGGCTTGATAGAGTTCGATGCGCTGTTGAGCTAGGAGACATTTTTCAAGTACCTCCAGTTCTCGCAGACGGCGACGTTGATTGTCTTCCTCTGTTAGTTGATTTATGATCGCTACACAGAGTGAGGGTATCTAGATCTCGAGAGGCAGTACCGCTTCGCTCCCATAGACCAGGAAGAATGGTGTGTTGCCCGTCGGGGTCCGTACCATTGTGCGGTGGGCCCAAAGGCATTCGCCGAGCTTTTCGTCCCAGTCGCATTTGTTGGATGACACGACCTTTTTGAGTAGCCTGACGATAGTCTTGTTGAATGCCTCGGCCAATCCGTTTGCTGCCGGATTGTAGGCGGTTGATGCCACATTTTGAATGCGATTTTTGTCACAGAATCTGCTGAAAATATGGCTGATGAACTGAGGACCGTTATCGTGGGTAATCCTTCGAGGTACCCCAAAATGGTAGATAACATGGTGCTTGATGAAGCTGACCACCCTGGAGCTCTTCACTTTCGCCAGTGGAACTGCTTCTACCCATTTGGAGAAGTAGTCGGTGATGGCTAGGATGAAGCGGTGTCCCCTTGATGAAGAAGGGGTAATCGGTCCTACAATATCCATACCCCAGGCTTCAAAGGGCCAGAAGGCGATCGTAGGATGTAGTGGTTCTGACGGTGTATGGATGAAGTCAGCGTGAAGCTGGCACGCATGGCACTTTTTAGCATAGTCGACAGCGTCGGCTACCATGGTTGGCCAGTAGTAGCCCATGCGTCGCAGTCGATCTTGTAACTTAGGGCCAGGTTGATGGGCCCCGCAGGTTCAGTCGTGAGCTTCTCGAAGGGCTTCGGCTGCTTCTTCGTTGGATAAACATCGAAGGAGAAGACCTTCGTAGGAGCGTCGGTACAGCATTTTAGTAGCTGCATCGTAATAGAATCGAAGGGAACGCCTACTGACCGAGACAGCTTCTTTCGGGTCCTCTGGAAGAATTTCGTAGACAACGAAGTCGATGAACGGAAACCTCCAGTCTCGGACATTAACACTAGCACTTGTTGACATGGCATGGGCCATTTGTGAGCATAGGTTATTTTTAGGACAGACCAAGTCTCGACCAACTACCGTGACGTAGTGTTGAGTCCCGAGGGGTGCTGCCAATGAGGCTGCGAGGCCAGCCAGAGTGTTGAGTCTCTGATCTGGTTAACGACGAGTTTTTAGTCGCCGTAGGCTTCCAGATGATTCACCCCCAGTTGTTGCGCCAGCTGGAGTCCCATGATGAGCGCGTTGTACTCGGCGATATTGTTGGAGCACGGCTTCAAAAGGGAGTAGGCAAGCTGGATGACCAACTGATCGGGGAAGACTAAGACTACCCCCACTCCTACGATGATTTGGCCTTTGGGGCCTGTTCTTGAAGCTCCATCGAAAAACATCCGCCAGACGGAGCTTTCTTCGGTGACGTTTGATTCTTGGACCTCATCCGGGATGTCTTCATAGAGTCTGGAGGACTCTGGGATAGGATGTGCAGCTAAAAAGTCGGCCAGAGCCTGACCCTTGACAGCTTTTTGTGGAACGAGCACCATGTTGTATGTCGTTAGTATGATTGCCCATGTAGCTAGCCGGGAGTTCAATGACCCTGGCTTCATCATGAGAACTCTGAGTGGATTGACTCGGGAGATGACATGAATTGTCTGGCCCGAGACATAATGGCGAGTCTTTTGGATGGCAAATACCGAAGCCAAACACTCTTTTTCAACGGAGTTGTACCGGTGTTCGGCCCCGATCAGAATTCTACTGAGGTAGTAGATAGCTTGCTCATAGCCTACATCGCTGTTCTGAGCCAGCTGAGCGTCGAGGGAATGATCCATGGCACGGACGTAGAGGAGAAATGGTTTACCGACGACGGGTGCCACCAGGACTGGCGGGCTCGTCAAGTAAGCCTTGATATCGTCGAAAGCTTTTTGGCATTCCTCTGTCCAGACGTAAGAGACTCCCTTCTTCATGAGCTGGGTGAAGGGTTAACATTTTCCAGAAAGGTTTGCTATAAACCTCCGGATGTATGCTAGACGCCCCTACAGGCCTCGAAGTTCTCGAAGGTTCTTCGGAGGGTCCATGTCAAGGATGGCTTTGGTCTTCTCGGGATCGACATGAATGCCTTTCTTCGTAATAATAAATCCCAAGAATGTTTTGCTAGAAATCCCTAAGAAGGATTTAGCAGGGTTCATCCTGAGTTGATGCGCTCGCATGAGATTGAAGACTGTCTTAAGGTCTTGTAGGTGATCTCCTTTGAGACGGCTCTTGACTGCGATGTCATCAACATAGCATTCGACTGTCTTGCGAAGATGCTGACGGAAGATGGTGCTCATAGCTCGTTGGTATGTCGTACCAGCGTTCTTCAAACCGAAGAGCATCACTGTGTAGCAGAATACCCCTTTTGGCATTTTGAATGACGTGTGTTTTGCGTCATCCGGGAACATCTTCATCTGGTTGTAGCCCGAACACCCGTCCATGAAAGACATACGTTCAAAGCCACATGTGTTGTCGATCATCACGTCGGTGATTGGAAGCAAGAATTTGTCCTTCGGGCAAGCAGTGTTGAGATCCCTGAAGTCGATACAGACTCGTATCTTTCCATTCTTCTTGGTGACTGGGACGATGTTGGCCACCCAATCCGGGTGTTGTTCTTCATGAATAAATTTGCTGGTCAGGAGTTTGACTACTTTATGATCGATAGCATTCATGATGTCAGGACGAAAACGTTGTTGTTGTTGTTTTATAGGCTTGGCATCAGGTAAGATGTTAAGCCTATGCATCGCGATCTGGAGATCAAGTCCCGGCATATCTTCGTAGCTCCAGGCGAAGACATCGATATATTCTTAGCCAGTTGGATTAAAGATTCCCGGTCTTCTCCTTTTAGACTTTTGCTGATGAAGATGGGTTTGGAAGAAGATCCATCCCCAAGGTCGATCTGCTCGACTTCGTCTTCGGTAGGGGGTTCGCGTAATTCAAAACGAGACTCCCACTGTTCTCCTAGACATTGAGCCCAGGGTTCTTCCTCGAAGAATTTTGACGTTTGGTCTTCGCCTTCATCTTCTTGAGATTGTGCAGATGTCATGTTGGCTGATAGCACTTTCTTGAAGACTGATCCGATACTAGTATCGGAATCCCAAGTTGATGCTTCGGATGAATGAGAATGTTCTACTTCTTTTGCCTCCGAACTCTCTTGAGTTGACGGCGGCGTGACATAGCCCACCCCCCGTCGAGTTCGATGATAGTAGTCCTGCGGCTTTCCTTTAGGTGTTGGGAGCCGGAGAGGAAGACGTCGACCCTTGCCGTAGTTCAGGCCTTTGTTGCTTTTTAGATCGCATCCCATCTTTTGGATGAGGTATTTTGCCTTGTCCGTGTACCGATAGACTTGTATTCTGCCGGTATCTGGTTCTTGCTCGAGTGGCGGGAGGTCTTGATGATGCTCGACTTTACCGAAGATGATGGATTCTTCATCTCAATTCCGTGGTGGGACTACAAAACAGACCCCTTGGGATGGGACTACTCGATTTACATGATGGACGGTCTTTATTTGTGTTTGCAACGACCGTAGAGCGTTATCTAATGTATACATGGCATTCCAATGTGGAAGACTAGAATAATTAAAAGACACTCTATTATTGATGAAATACGAGATTTTGAACCGTGGGATTACATTGTCCAGAGAAGGTGCATCTACATCAGCAGAGATATATTCCACTAGCTCTTCATCTGCGAGTACTGGGGTTAGATTGGGAGAATCCACCGCAGCTTTGATCTTAGGATTTCAAGAGGGCTATGTGGGCCTTCTCTGGCAGCTTGGATGAGACGGATGATTACGGAGGCTTGCCTTTAAGACGCACCTTCAGAGGTGCCTCAACTGCGCCTTCAGTGGCTGGTGCCTTCCCCTGTAGTTTTGCCACAAGGGGAGCCGATGTTTGAGGCGACTTTTTCTTGAGCCGTATCTTCAAGGAAGCTTCAGTAGGTGTTCTACCTAGAGCAGTTGGTGCTTTTCCAGGTAGTTTGATAGTCGGCAGTATCTGAGGCGGTTTTCCCTTGAGTCGGATCTTCAAAGGAGCGTCGAAAATCATCTCTGGCTCCATGTCCGACTCTGCCACTGTTTCTGCTTCATCATCAGCGTCGTTGGCTTCCCCTTAGTCGAGTGACTTGTATAAGGTAGCATCAGTGAAGTAGGCTTCGACCCCTTTGAAAGGGTCAATGTCTGCGAACTCCGTCCGGATGATGTCGTTGGTAGACACGTACTTCATACATTGGTGGAGTGTAGATGGCACCACCATATACTCATACAGCCACGGACGACCCAGTAGGAGGTTGTAGTTGACGTCAGCGTCCACGACATAGCAAGTCACCTCAGTTCTGAGGTTACCAATATGACACTTCAGCCGTATTTTGCCCAGCGGCTCTCTTTTGCTAGCATTGAAGCCACTGATTGTTGTGTTGGAAGATGCCAGTCAGTACATTGGGATCCCCAGTGTTGAGAGCAGCGTCTTCGGGATGATGCTGAAGAAAGACCCCAGATCGATCTGAATCCGCTTTACCTTGACGGAACCGATATACCCTGTATAATACAGTGGCCTGTTGTGTCGGTTGTGTTTGAGCAGCATGTCTTGTTGGGTGAAGTTTATGTTGGGGATAACTTCATCCGCACAATGACAGTGCGCACACGTAGTCGGAGTATCCTCAGGCTGCTTGGCTTGACTGATGAAGGACTCGGCATCCTTCAGGACTTCACAGAGAGCTTCACGAGTGTCCTTGGAAAGACGAAGGAGCTCAAACAGAGATAGGCGGACAGGAGTACTGGCAAGTTGTGCCAGTATGTCGAAGTTGTGGGGCTTGGCTAGCCCCGAAGCATTCTCCTTTCACAGAGGCTTGTCGAAACGGGCCTCTACATGCTTCTGCTTATTAGCTGCTGGAGGCCTAGATGAGCCCTCTTCCTGGGCAGCAGGGACGGTGCAAGGAGGCACCACCTCGACGGCAGCTTCGTAAGGTCGGGCGTTCTGATGTAAACGTGTCTGTACAGGAAGTGCTTCTTCCGTAGAGGAAGAGACCATGCTGCAAGACATGATCTTCCTGCCCTTAGTTTTGGAGGCAGAGCGTACCTTCGGTTGAGTAACCTCGGAGACGAGATCAGGGTGAACCCATAAGACCACTCCCTGGGATGTGGTGAGTGGGATGAGTCCACTCACGTTGTCACGAGTAGGTGGTAGATTGATCACCTCCATTATCGCCTTAGGGATGGGGACGACGCCATCTTGTGTTGTGGTTGGCGGCAAGGTACCAAATTGGAGTGACACCAGGTTGGCCGAGACCGTTTTCTCCTCGTAGTCGACGGAGATAACATCCGCATTGATCATACGCTGGATGTAGTTTTTGAGGACGTAGCAGTCCTTAGTTGGATGTCCAACAAACCGATGGTAGTGACAATACCTCGGATTGTCCACTTTTCCAACCTCGTCGGGACGCTTCGGGTCCGGCAACTTGATCTTGTCACCATGCTTCAGTATCTCGAAGAGTTGCAGGGTGTCTTCATCGTTGAAAGAATAAACCTCCTTTGGCCTTGGTGCAAGTGGAGGCTTCTAGGTAGGTGCTGATGCACCTTTGGAGGCATTGACAGTCAATGCCTGTTTCCCCTTCGTCTCTCGTCCAGGGTTGTTGGCTGCAAGCTGTTTCCCCTTGTCCTCAAAGGCAGGGAAACTAACTCCCAGAAGACGAGCATTGGACGCCTTCTTTTCTGTTGCTTCGGCTTCGATGATCAAGGAACTCCAGTCGGGAGGAGGAGTAGAGTTGAGCCAGAGTTTGATCGCATGCAGCATGTTCATGCTGCAGGAGGAGAGGAGTGCATGTTCTAGCATTCCCTGGGGCAGTCTAAAGTAGGCCTGTCGGAAGCGTTCGATAAATACTCAAACTGTTTCCTTCTCCTTCTGACGTATCTCTATGAGGGACGCCGTTGGCATGTCCTTCCTGCCGTCGTAGAAACGGTCGAGGAAGAGAAGCGTCAAGTCGTCGAAGGAAGATATAAAGTTATCGGGGAGACTGCAGTACCAGTCGTACGCCACTCCCTTTAGTGCCCCGACAAATATGCTGGTGAGTAGTGTGTCCTCCTTCGGAAGATGTCCCATTTAAGACTAGAAGTACGTCAGATAGCGACGCGGAGAGTCCTTCCCGTCATATGACGTCAATGTTTGTGGTTTATACTTAGGAGGATAAACCACTTTGTTCCATTTGAGGGGATATGGTTGGGGGGATCCCCATCTTTTGGCGCTCCTTTTGTTTATTCTTGGACTCAAAGCGCCCGCGCAAGTCCCTGATCATTTCGACCACGTCTTCCGTGGAGCTGGGAGTCGGAGAAGGTGGTACCACCTGGAGTTGAGCATTTGAAGGCTCCGACGTCCATGGTGCTTCACGGCGATTTGTATCCAAGGATACCCGTTGAAGGGGTACACTTGATTCTCCATTGGCCCCTGGGTCAGGACCGGTAGAAGGCGTTCTGGCCAAAGCGGACCGTATTTCAAACACTGCTTGTGTCAGTGTTTGTATGGAGGCAGAGAGGGTTTTGAGTCCTCCCTCCAGGGTATCCATGCGCTGGATGAGGTCTGCTGGCGGCACATCTGGCTCGGTATCACCCTCAGTCATGTATACTGTCATGACACGGCTGGAGTCGGATGGATCAGTTGAGGCTTCGCTTTCGGCCTCGCTCTCTTGTAGAAGAGAAACTTCCCCCGGAGCCTCGTCTTGGGTACCCCCAGCTACATTCTGGAGGACATCCTCATCTTCAGGAGCATCCACAAGGGCCTGATTTCCTCCAGTTCTGTCTTGGAGGACTTCCTCGTCTTCGAGACGCAGGTCCACAGGGGCCAGACTACCCCCAGCTACGTCCGGGAGGTCAGAAGGAGGATCAACAAGGACTTGACTACCCCCAGCTTCCTTCAAGATCTTCTTTCTTCCCCGAGTGCCTTCAAACACTCCGGAGGACGGGACAGTTGTCTTGGTTTTCCTCGGCTGGCTCTTGGACGAGGACGAGGAATTGCCAGTCGCCTTTTGGATTGACGAGGAGTTAGAGATTATGTTGCATGAAGCAACCTTTAGTTCTGGCTCCTATTTTATTGACACCTTCTTTCCGAGGCAACGTCGGAGGGGTGTTGATGATTGCAGCCGCTGGAACACCGACTGTCTTAGTGGGACTGCTGCCTTGCAACAGCAGTTGATGGTGACTACAGCACAAGTGTGCCCTGTGAGGGGCGTATTATGCTTGTCAATCGACTCTCCTAATCGAGGTTTGTGAGTGATCACGTTATACAGATCGTTGGAGGAGAGTGCCACCTTCGTACCCCCATCAGGTGTATGGCAAGGCCAAGCGCCGGGGTGGTCAAGTGAATGTTGTGCCCCCCGATCTAACACCAAACAGGCGCTCAGATCATTAGTGGGGGAACAACATTTACAGTGACTTGAACTAACCTCAGACACACAACCAGTGGAAGCACGGGAGTTCAAGACCACAGGGTTTGCCTTGCTCGACTTGGTTGCGAACACAACAGATGCGTCCAAGTGAGACAAGGACTTTGAAGGTCAACTCATTTTCGGCGCCGAAGCACCCGAGTCGACCTTATACAGCTTACCATCAGCAGCGCACATGATTGTGAGTGCATGCTTCTAGTTTGCTGCCGGCATAGCACGTTTGAGGCGCATGGCCCGTGCTGCCTTGGACTTCTTCGTACCAGCCCGCTGGGGTGTATAGTACTCAGAGTCCAAATTCTCCTCGCCACTACAGCGAGTGAGTCTGTCAAAGACAGAGACCTTCTGTGGCGCATCAGAGGTGATGCACAGGGCATTTGCTGCGGTCCTGCTCCGTCGACGCATCTTTCTCGCCTGAGAGGAAGATGGCTGGGGAATATGGTCAGCCGTACGTTTTCCCGAGAGATGCACTGCACCGGTGGGCGCATCTTGGTCGCTGAGGACGTCAGCTGAAAGGGAAGGCTGTATTGGAGCATCCCCTTCGGTGGTGGTGCCAGAAGCGTCGACCTTGCGCACCCAGACTTGGCGAGTCTTCTTCAGCTTCGGCAGCCGCTTCGAAGGACTCGTACTGCCTTCAGAGATGAACTCCTCATATGCCTGTTGATTAAGGCGTACGACCAGCGTCTTGTGGAAGGAGCCCACCTTTACGTCGTCGGATTGCGACACAGCTTTCTCGATGGAGGAGAAAGAGGTCCCCAGCAGAGTCGCCAACTTATTTGCCATTAAAATCTTTTGATTGCAAATTTCAATTACAAACAGAACAGTATTACAATGTAGGACTTAGACGTAGTCCTAGGAGTACACTTTTTTTTATCTGGGTCCCTTGTGTCGATGGAGCGAGTGGTAATGCGTTGACTCCGTTGACGATCTGACGACGGTTCTTGATTCTCTGAAGGCCTGAGTTGCTCTGGGTGCCAGAGCTTGCAGAGAGGAAGAAGACGTTGAGTGTCTGTATCTGCCTCTCTGTGTGTATTCGTAGGTCTGTCTCTGTATATGTATGTCCGTCTGGAAGAAGGAAATGATCCCTCTATTTATATCTTGCAGGCTGGCTGCTTATGCACGCATATACAGGATGCGCCTGTTTGTGGGGATGCCACATGGTGATTGCTGATGTAGGCGCATGGACGATGCGCTCTGATTGAGGAGTTGAATCTTTCCTGTTGCCTTTGTGGGCTGCGACCGAGCTGACACGTAGCAATGGAGATGATTTTTCAGTTGCTGAGATCTTGGGTGATTAGCACCCTTTCATAGGCTGAATCGAGGCAAATGACACGTGTCGTAGGTCCATGGCTCAAAGATCTCGAATTTGGTGGAGAGTGATCAGATAGGATACGCCTGGGATTGGGCGCATGAGGAGACTTTGGCTTGTAACCTTTAGAAGTCATGAACCAGTCTGGGCGTACGGCTTTTGAGGCGCATATGAGGCTTCAGTAGTGACTTGACTTCTGTCTTTAGGGATCAGAGAAAAGTCCGAGGCGCACAGCTTTTGAGGCGCATGCAGAGATTTGGGCACATAGCTGCGGAGGCGCATGCGAATGGTTGGGCGGCCGCATGGCTTGTAACCGCCAGAGGAAAGTAATGATGCTGCTGACGTCGGCGACGCTTCGTCTTCTAGAAAAACTGTCAACTGTTCAGTCCTCGAGGGACGTGCTGCCAACTCGGTCAGACTTCCGCATTTAATGTTCTTGACAGGTGATGGGCCTTTGAGTGGGCGCATCGATCTACGTTCTACTAGGCACATGGGGACGCATGGGGGCGCATCCCCATAAGGCACTTGGTGCAGATGGATGCATCTGTATGATACGCGGTCTGACCGGCGCATCCGCTTTGCATGACACGTCTTTATTGGTCCGACTGTTACGTTCCTCGAGTGCTTTAAATAGCTGTTTCTTGGCCGAATTTGAAGCGTCAGGTTCATCACCTATTTAATTCAAATTCATTGCACGGGATTCGGAGAGCCAGCCACTTTGCACGTGGGTTTGATTTGTCCAGCCTATAAATAGTGGCATGTAGAGAATTTGCTTCTCGTTCTCTCACGTCCTCCCGAAATGAACTTGTTTGCTCGAGGACATTCTATTGACGAGATGCTCCCGAGGGTGAAGATGCGACGTATTGTCTTCATTGATGCACTTGAAGGTGACTGTTACATCCAAAAGTCGGAGTTGAGGGCTTCTGAGGCAGCGGAAGGTGCTTGTTGCATCCAAAGATCGGGATGTTCGAGCCTCGTCTTCGTTATGCTGGAAGAGCCGTAGATCAAAATTATGATGCTTCGATCATCTTCCTTGGGCTTTGGGAGAGCTCCTCCTCCCGCTAGAGTGGGTGTTGCCCATTCTGGTTGGGTTGAAAGCTGCTCCTTTAGCCGCGGGTCGATTGCGGTGCTCTCTTCTTCCTTGGTTTGGAGAGCTCTTCCTCCAGCTAGAGGGTTGGTTGTCCATCCTCTTTCTGCTCAATAAATGCTTCATTAGTCGAAGCATTTGATGGCGCATATGCTGAGACTTCATGATGCACCTGACTGAAAGGGCGGCACATAACTGAGCTGCTGAAGGGATGCACATAACTGAGCCGCTGAAGGGATGCACATAACTGAGGATGCACATAACTGAGCTGCTGAAGGGATGTGCATGGCTGAGAGCGTATGGCGAGATGCGCCTGTTTGAGAGCGTAGGATGGTTGTTGCGCCTAGCTGTAGACTTATGGTCTTTTCTTTGTAGAAATTCTCCTTTGTGCAGCACTTTTTTTTTAGACATGTAATAGACTTTTATATAAAAATCTTCTTTTAATGTCTATGTTTTTGCTATTTGCTGTGCCAAGTACTTCATCTGAGCTACCTGGCGCATGTAATGTTTGGTGCATAGGATTTCTGGTCCTGAAATTCCATGCTTCTACAGTTTCCACCACATTTTTTTGGCTAAAATTTTCAATAATTTATACGGAACACGTGGATATATACTAGTAATAATAGTAATAAATTTAATTTTGGAAAGTAGTTTTTAAAATTAGGGTCTCAAAATTCCAATGGTTTATGTAGTGATTTCACATGGATATATACTAGTAATAATAGTAATAAATTTAATTTTGGAAAGTAGTTTTTTTAATTTAATAGTAATAAATTCGACCGTCTTATACTAGTAATAAAAGTAATAAATTTGATTTAAGACTCAAAACTATTCTAATTTTTTCCACTTCCGAAGGTCATATAAAACGGTCGAATTTTCCCTCTTCTTCTCTCAAACCCTCTTCCTTCTCCCAAACCCTCTCCCAAACCCTCTTCTAATCAAAATGCCGCCGAAGAAACAACGACCATCGCCGAAGGGAAAGAATCCACATAGGGATTCGATACAGGCCCGAAGGGCAGAACTTTCAAGGGCGACGAAAACCAAAATTATGGTCGCTAGGGCAGAGGCCGAAAGGGCAGCGACGGAAGCAGCGACAGCGACGATAAAAGTGGAGGCGGCAGCCAAGCCACCTGCAAAAAAGGCTAAAAAAACTCATTGCTCGACAAAGACCGAAAAATCTATCTTCGATACAGAGTCGTCGGAAGACTCAACTTTTGAAGATCGAAGGCGTACTCAAGCGAAGACTAAGGTGGCAATGGATACAGAGTCATCAGCGTACTCTGAGGATTTTGAATCCTCATCAGAAGAGGAAAATGAAGAGGAAGAGCAATCATCAAATAAGTCCCAGGCTGGAGAGGAGATAAAAAAAATTAAAGACTCTAAATCTAAGAATATTTACATTAAATATTTTAAGAAAAAGGCTGTTATGCCTGAAAGATCAATTAAGATGGATGATATCGAAGACGAAGCTTTCCTGGATATATTAAAATTCTATCATTTGGAGAAACTGAACAAATCCTGTCTTGAGAAAATCTTCCAAACAATAGTAAGAAAATTTTACTCAAATCTTCCGGCTAAAATTAAAGAAAAAGAAGAGGATCAACAACTGGTATTTCTGAGAGGGAAACTGATTAGGGTAAATGTTGCTATCATCAACGAATTTTATGAATTTGATCCAGTTCCTGAGTTTGATATGAAAGATATTGATAATGTTTCCATGACGGATGTAATTCATGAGATTACGGGTGTATCAATGGGTGCCAAGACCCCTCAAAATGTATACAAAGATCAATTAAAAACTTTGTATAAATTGTTGCATGCCTACGTATCTCAAACACTCAACCCTACAGGACATGAGTTTTCCATCCATCCCGAGAGAGTAAATTTTTTTTATTATATGGAAAAAAAAGGATGGATATAGGTTTCTACATGTTCAGTAGAATGATGCATCTCATGGAAAAACCAACTGCAAGGATAGCTCTTCCTTTCGGAGGATTTGTATGCTCGATGGCTAATAAACATTCTGTTCCAAGCTTAGCAGGGGATGTCAATATTAAAAACAAAGGCCCCATGAGAAAACTAACCTTCACTCGAATGTTTGGAAAACGGGCAGCAGCTGCAAGTAAACCATCAACATCTGGAAAACCATCAACTTATGGAATCAAAAACACTAAGGACAGGGTTGATGATCTATACAATTTTGTTGCTACAAACTTTGAGAATGTCTTCAAAGAGATGAAGACTATATCCGACAACTAGAAATTGATTTTGGATAAGATTAACCAGATAGAGGTTGAATTTGCTGACCAAGAATAAGATTTTCTTTCCCTCGTGAAGAAGGTAAATGGGGCTAGCCCAAACTCTTATGTAAAAATACACACTGTGCACATTGACACTTTAATACTAGCCATCACTTTAATACTTCTATTTATGTTTCTGGATGTCATTTCTACATATACAGTGAGTCCTTACTAGCTATAATTTTTCTTAATCCGTCCCTCAAGGTATAGGTAAAGGATATTTTGAGAAAGAAGAAGAAGAAGAAGAAGAAGAAGAAGAAGAAAAAACAAGAAGAAGAAGATGGAGATGGCGATGAAGATTCATCTTTTGAGTTTTGAATCTTTTATTTCAATTTGAAAGTAATATTTGACTTGTAATATGGTTCTGAATATTTGTTGGTCACAGCGATCAAACTAAATTTTGTGTTTGAAATATTGTAAGACTAAACTTTTTGCTTATACTAAGTGCATAGTTCGTAATTTATTTAAAAAATGTAATATGGTCTTGAATTTAGAGTAGGTCCGATATTTATTTGGATTATTGTATTGTGAATTATGCAGGTTCTATGTTGAATTACTAACGTGGATTGGGCAGATTACTGTAACGTGAATTATACAGTTTATTGGACTTGGAATGAAGTATACATAATTTGATTATGATTTTTTGGTTGAAGCGTTTATTTGATTGGCAGTTGGCCTTCATAGATGATATTGATATTTTGGTGTATTCCTTTGATTTGCTGATGTCCATCACAGATTTCATGAGTCCTGGGTGCATTCCTAGGGTTTACAGATGTCCTCATTACGGATGCATTCCTGGGATCACTAAAACTTTATTTGATTGTAATATATTTTGCTTTCTGTAAAAAATTATTACATCGATGCCATCAGTATGAATTCAATGCCAGTACCTGTTCATCCCTTGTTATTGTTGAAGCAAAATTGTAATCCTGCATGTTCATCCCTTGTTATTGCTGAAGCATAATTGTAATCATGCATGTTCATCCTTTGTTATTTCCATCAGTACATCGATGCCATCAGTATGAAGTTGATGCTAGTGTAATGCATAATGTAATGTAAGAAAAATTCTCTTTGATAGTAGGTTAATTATATTCAAACACTCGCAAGAAATTTTGTGCATCCATACAGTGGAAGCCTGATAAAATGATATTCGAATTTTCTTGAACATGATTTAATATTAAATGAATATACTTTGGTAAATGATATTAAAAATAATGTAAATATTTGGTGAAAAAATATGAGATACTTGAACATTTCCAGTCCTAAATGTACCATACTTTGTTAAAAGCACAGAGAGTATCCATTCTCCGTTTTCAAAGAACGGAGAATGGTCATTCTCCATGTTAAAGGAACGGAGAATGGCCATTCTCCGTGTTAAAAGCAAAGAGAATGGCCATGCTCTGTCCATTCGTCGTGTTAAAAGTAAAGAGAATGGCCATTCTCCGTGTTAAAAGCAAAGAGAATGTGTAGTGCCCCGTCCTGCTCAGTCAATCGGAGGAATCAAAATGCCGATGGCGTTCAGACTTATCCTTGCAACGGCTGCTCGAAGACATCGCTCGGTCAAGGCGACCGCTCGCTCAGGTGGGGTAGTTTCGGTGAACTTGCCTCATCTTAGCCTTCACATAATAAATCGCATGTTTTCAACTTGCACAAGTAGGCTTGATAATAAAAGAGACGAATTCATATAGCTAAAGGGAATAATTACGACGGGTCGAATTGAGTTAGAATATAGAAAGGTCCAACGGTCGGCTTAGAGTTGGTGCACGGCGTGCTTTGAAAATGACACTCGATCCTTTATCCCGTGGCTTGGGAGAAGGAAAGTTGGTTGAGTCGACGAAGTTATGATCATAGCCTAAGTCATAGGCGTCGCCCGCATGAATGCTTCATAAAGCATGCACGGTCCTGTCGTCCAAGGCTTGGCATAGCCTTGGCTTGCCCTATGAGTTAAGTTGCGTTGCACAGCTTGTGCCATAAGTCTAGGCACCCAAATAACTTGGTCGTTCAAAAGTTGAACGTGTGCACGACACGTTCCATCGAGGCAAGGCTTGACGCGGCCTTTGCTCGTTAAGTTGTAGGCTTGAGTAAGATAGGCAAAGTTATATCGGTCGACCTAAGTCATTCTAAGTGCCGTTCCACTCATTCTGCGGTTGTCAGGTTAAATAGTCCCACGATCCCAAGGCCCGTCATATAAAGTATGACTTGGGCGATAGCGTCGCGTTGAACGGAAGTCAGTTTGAGGCACGATGCACGGACCTAGTGTTAAGGCAGGAACCACGGTTGATTGAATGAGTTTTGGAGAAAGGACTATTGAATAGGCATTGAGTTGAATGAAATGATATGGTAACATGGAAAGAATGCTCGCAACTGTGGGTCGTCGAGGGGTCTCAAATGATAGAAAGAATGCTCGCGACCGTGGGTCATCGAGGGGTCTCAAATGATAGAAGGTTTGATATTGGTTTTGAAAGAGATGGTAATATTAGAAGAGGAATGACTGTGTGAGACGTCAGTTTGTGTCGAGACTTGCATGTTCATTGGACAACTTGTCGACAAGGAGGATTTTCCACGCGCGACAATCCTGGGCGCCATGGGACCGCGGCGTTCCGGAGGGAAACACGGTATAGCCGTAGCTGGACGAACCGCTCGGGCCATTCGGAAACTTTCAGCGGGGCTAGCTACTTGTGCTGAAAGGGTCACCGAATGGCAAGGCTATAGTCCAGGATAGCTTGTGATGTTAGTGACCAATTCATATAGATGGGTCGGCACGGACGGCAATCCGCGTGTGTGCCTTTGGATTGAGTCTAGTTGAATATGTGTATGGTTGGAATACAATATTTGGTCCTAAGATGTGGCATAAACATAGGCGACGTGCTTCGGCACGAGATATGGCGTCGAGTTCTAAGTTGTCGGCATATAAGTTGCATAAGTGGGTTTGAGTTGTCTTGAGTTTAAGTCAGGAAACGTCGCAAGGCATAGTCGGTCGAGTGACACTCCGTCCAGAAGTCTTGATTGGGTCAGTTGGTGATTGAAGTAGCAAGGGCCGCGAGGCGGCAATATGATTGAGTCTCATTGAGTTGCGAGGCATGGCCTCAACAAGGATTTATAGCACGGTCACATGGGAATGGAGTCTTATCGCGTAGTTGCGTCTCTAATTTTAAGCCGTAAGGCAAACACGACTCGATAGGTTAACGTTGTTGGCACGAGAAGGGTCTTGAGGCAAGGTATGAGTTAATATTGTCGTTGCAAGCACGAGATGCTCTAGAGACACAAAATAGGCAAGGCGTCGGTCCTAAAATAATCCTAAGATAAGACTAGAAAGACAATTGATAAGAAGTGACTATGTTGCACAAAGTAAATCAAACGTGTTGGGTTTGTATGGGTGGGCGAGGAGCTCATTCCACCAGTACAGTTGAGTACTGACACCCACATAGTTTACATGTGCAGGCACAGGTAGAAGCTCGTGGCGCGGAGCTCGCTTGGATGCATCGAGGCATGGAGTTCCTTGGCGATTTCGAAGCACGCGGCCGCATGAAGCAAAGACTTATACGGGACATAATGTATGGACATCGTCTTCCGAAGCTTCCGCTGGATCGACAAATGTATTGAGAGATGAGAGAGAGAGCTTAGTGACTTGTAATGTGGGCTTGAGTGAGCATGAGAGACTTGTAATATTGGCCTTGCGCCCCCAATGTAACCGTGGTTTCAATATCAATAAAGAGCTTCTTTGTATAACTTGTGTTTTGTTCTAAATTCTGCTGCTATTATTAAATGTCTCTGTTTGGGACTTCTGTGCGACGACCTCGTCGCAGCCGCTGAAATCGACCGTTATGGAACCCGTCTTGCACGAGCGCAATCTAGGCTCGTGCGGCATCACTCCTTAGCGAGGACGATCGCTCCTACGGGAGCGGGGCATAACATAATGGTATCAAAGCACAGCTTTACGTCCTTTGACTATCGATTGAATTTTTTAACTTCGTTGTTTCCGCGAACTCTGAATGTTGCTTCCGCATATTGATATCGTTGGTGCGCTCTCTCTCAATTGTCCCACGGGATGTCCATATAATAAGTCTATCTATTTTACAAAAACATAGGAGAACAGTTTTTGACAAGAAACAAAAAGATGGTTTGCGTAAGCACGGTTGGCTAAGTCGGGCTGGGCATATACACTAAGTTACGTCGACCTTAGAAAAGTCAAGTGGGGGATTCAAATTGTGTCGGACGAGAATGAGTTGAACTCGATTGAGTAAAATAAGATGAATATCGATAGGGATGCTATCAAACGGCGATATCGTCGGTGCAATATAGATGAGCGTGCTTAGAAATTGAGGAATGGTTCGAACGAAAATTTTGAAGATGTCGATTTGGATTCGAATGATAAGTTGAGGATTTATTGAATGACTTCATCCCTTAGTGGTGTATACGATAGCCTCAGGGATGTCGATCGATTGATTGAAGAAATTGATGTTGTGAATAATTCGAGGGATAATGATCGAATTTGAATTGAATGTCGAGGAGACTATCCAGTCGGACGATAGCATCATTCGTACGACTCGGAACTTGTTACAAAGGAAGATCGTCAAGTTACGCATATCGTCGATGGTATTGAGGCGTATCAAAGATCGATATGCGATAACTTGGGGGTACTCTGACTCGGTGAATGACGATCGTGTAAGTGTTATTGTTCGGTTGGGTGCTATACTTAGGATTTTGATTGAGATGAATGTCGGATGAAAATGAAAGTGTCTTGATGGTTACACAGATAACCACAACGTCGACATTCTTGTCTTGCACGAGCGCAACTCCAGCCTCGCACATGCGTTGTATCGGATTTGGGGCGATCGTTCTGCATGAGTGCTGACATGGTGATTCATGTCGCAGAAATGATCGAACTTGGAAAATCAGGATGCGGCAACTTTGATTGTCTCGACTTGTCGGTTTGATGCGAAGGAGAATTCGAGGATGTTAGGACTTACGATTGATGAATGAATAAAACTTGAGGATTGAGTAGGTCCAATCCGCGCATCGAGAATGAATTAGTTTAGACACAAAACAAGAGTTACGTCACGATGAGAATGATTATCTCGCGAGAGCGTGCATGGTGATTCGTGCCCACCGTGGATAATCTGACTCGCGTGAGATCGGGGCGCAACGTATTTTTAAGTCGGACGAACTTGTGATCGATTACGTGAATTGGGATGAACGACTTAGGGAATATGAAATGTGAATAATAGTTTAGATTTAATTGTGTCGTAGCGTGCTTGATTTGAGAAAGATTGATAAGCGATCTACGTCAAACGTGTTTAAAGAGATAGACTATACGAAATTGCTTGATGAATGAGTGATGTCGATACGTCAAGGAATTGGTTGAAACGTATGTCATCGTGGGATGGCTTTGCTAAATGACTCAGACCTCGTGCGATGAATGTTGGAATGTGCGTAGGGAATCTATGCTCGATGTTTAGAAATCGGAGTGATACGAGCTTGGGTAGTAAACCCCCGTACTATCAACTTGGTTTGACCTTAGGATGGGGTCAGTATTTAATATCGTTGTTTGGGAACTGTGATTCCAATACTGACAATTGACTTTAGCCTAAAGAGATTGCCTAGCGGCTAGGCGAGATGTCCATGTTGCGAGAGTTAGCATCGCTAGGATTGATTTTTGGATTGAGTGGATGAATCGATAGGTGGAATTGGATACGCTATCACAAGGCTTGGTTGAAATACATGTATTTCGGGGACGCCTGGAATATGTGCACGATCCAAACTAAGTGATACACTGAATCAAGTGAGACTTGAGGAACGGAAAAGTGTCGAGGATTTTGAGATCGTGAGTTTCGAAGAAAGGATTGAGGTTAACACGAGCGTGGCTCGGATATAAGAAACGCATAGGCGTAGTGTGTGTGAGAGTCTTGAATTGTTGAGTAGAAATGATAAGTTAATAAGTAAGTACTACTCAGTTAGTTTCGAGGACGAAACTTTTTCTGAGTGGTGTATGATATAGTGTCCCGTCCCGCTCAGTCAATCGGAGGAATCAAAATGCCGACGACGTTCAGACTTAGCCTTGCAACGGCTGCTCGAAGACATCGCTCGGTCAAGGCGACCGCTCGCTCAGGTGGGGTAGTTTCGATGAACTTGCCTCATCTTAGCCTTCACATAATAAATCGCATGTTTTCAACTTGTACAAGTAGGCTTGATAATAAAAGAGACGAATTCACATAGCTAAAGGGAATAATCCCGACGGGTCGAATTGAGTTAGAATATGGAAAGGTCCAACGGTCGGCTTAGAGTTGGTGCACGGCGTGCTTTGAAAATGACACTCGATCCTTCGTCCCGTGGCTTGGGAGAAGAAAAGTTGGTTGAGTCGACGAAGTTATGAACATAGCCTAAGTCATAGGCATCGCCCGCATAAATGCTTCATAAAGCATGCACGGTCCTGTCGTCCAAGGCTTGGCATAGCCTTGGCTTGTCCCATGAGTTAAGTTACATTGCACAGCTTGTGCCATAAGTCTAGGCACCCAAATGACTTGGTCGTTCAAAAGTTGAACACGTGCACGGCACGTTCCATCGAGGCAAGGCTTGACGCGGCCTTTGCTCGTTAAGTTATAGGCTTGAGTAAGTTAGGCAAAGTTATGTCGGTCGACCTAAGTCATTCCAAGTGTCGTCCCACTCATTCTGCGGTTGTCAGGTTAAATAGTCCCATGATCCCAAGGCCCGTCATATAAAGTATGACTTGGGCGATAGCATCACGTAGAACGAAAGTCGGTTTGAGGTACGATACACGGACCTAGTGTTAAGGCAGGAACCACGGTTGATTGAATGAGTTTTGGAGAAAGGACTATTGAATAGGCATTGAGTTGAATGAAATGATATAGTAACATGGAAAGAATGCTCGCGACCGTGGGTCGTCGAGGGGTCTCAAATGATAGAAAGGATGCTCGCGACCGTGGGTCGTCGAGGGGTCTCAAATGATAGAAGGTTTGATCTTGGTTTTGAAAGAGATGGTAACATTGGAAGAGGAATGACTGTGTGAGACGTCAGTTTGTGTCGAGTCTTGCATGGTCATTGGATAACTTGTCGACAAGGATGAGTTTCCACGCGCGACAACCCTGGACACCATAGGACCGCGGCATTCCGGAGGAAAACACGGTATAGCCGTAGCTGGACGAACCGATCGGGTCATTCGAAAACTTTCAGCGGGGCTAGCTACTTGCGCTGAAAGGGTCGCCGAATGGCAAGGCTATAGTCCAGGATAGCTTATGATGTTAGTGACCAATTCACATAGATGGGTCGGTACGGGCGGCAATCCGCGTGTGTGCCTTTGGAGTGAGTCTAGTTGAATGTGTGTATGGTTGGAATACAATGTTTGGTCCTAAGATGTGGCATAAACATAAGCGACGTGCTTCGGCACGAGATGTGGCGTCGAGTTCTAAGTTGTTGGCATATAAGTTGCATAAGTGGGTTTGAGTTGTCTTAAGTTTAAGTCAGGAAATGCCGCAAGGCAAAGTCGGTCGAGTGACACTCCGTCCAGAAGTGTTGATTGGGTCAGTTGGTGATTGAAGTAGCAAGGGCCGCGAGGCGGCGATATGATTGAGTCTCATTGAGTTGCGAGGCATGGCCTCAACAAGGATTTACAGCACGGTCACATGGGAATAGAGTCTTATCGCGTAGTTGCATCTCTGATTTTAAGCCGTAAGGCAAACACGACTCGATAGGTTAACGTTGTTGGCACGAAAAGAGTCTTGAGGCAAGGTATGAGTTAATATTGTCGTTGCAAGCACGAGATGGTCTAGAGACACAAAACAGGCAAGGCGTCGGTCCTAAAATAATCCAAAGGCAAGACTAGAAAGACAATTGATAAGAAGTGACTATATTACACAAAGTAAATCAAACGTGTTGGGTTTGTATGGGTGGGCGAGGAGCTCATTCCACCAATACAGTTGAGTACTGACACCCACATAGTTTACATGTGCAGGCACAGGTAGAAGATCGTGGCGCGGAGCTTGTTTGGATGCGTCGAGGCATGGAGTTCCTTGGCAATTTCGAAGCACGCGGCCGCATGGAGTAAATACTTATACGGGACATAATGTATGGACATCGCCTTCCGAAGCTTCCGCTGGATCGACAAATGTATTGAAAGATGAGAGAGAGAGCTGAGTGACTTGTAATATGAGCTTGAGTGAGCATGATAGACTTGTAATCTTGGCCTTGCACCCCCAATGTAATCGTGGTTTCAATATCAATAAAGAGCTTCTTTGTATAACTTGTATTTTATTCTAAATTCTGCTGCTATTATTCAATGTCTCTGCTTGGGACTTCAGTGCGACGACCTCATTGCAGCTGCTGAAATCGGCCGTTATGGAACCCCTCTTGCACGAGCGCAATCTAGGCTCGTGCGGCATCACCCCTTAGCGAGGACGATCGCTCCTACGGGAGCGGGACGTGACAGAATGGTCATTCACCGTCCAAAAAAAATATTCTCTGCAAAAATATTATCATTAGAAAAGTAAAAAATATTTCGTCCGATCAATACAGATTTTTTTTAAATATGTGAGCAGATGATCCGCCCAACCTCAGAAGCAGGTTTCCTCAGTTCACCACCACCACCATGACATATAGCTTTATTAACAAAATATTAAATTATTAGATAAAAAATAAGATTTCTCGCAATGGCATGGACAGTAAAATTAGAGCGGCACCGCTGGTACTTCTTTTGTTCGAGGAGGTTTCGACGACGTCCGACGCGAACCGGACCGATTCTTCTCGGCGCAGCTGGTACTCCTCGTTGTTCTAGGAGGGCTCGACTACGTTCGACGCGATCCGGACCGATTCTTATTTTCTTCTTCATCTCCGTTTCTCTTTCTACCACCACCACCAACACCACCACCACCACGGCTTGTAACCAAAAAATTTTTACGAAATATTAAATTGGATGGACGAAAGAGAGAGTAAATATAAGTTAATTTAGGGTGTTCATTGAAAAAATTAAAGTGAAGAATGACCTGCTAAAGCAAGTTACCAACAGGTCAAAAGTCTAAATCAGTATTAAATGATGTTTCTACTCTATTATTCAATCCGAACCATTGGATCAACATCCAACGGTCCAAATTTTGGATGTATCGATACATCCTTTTCCAGGGGATGTATTGTAGAATGACCATATATATATATATATATATATATATATATATATATATATATATATATATATATATAGAGAGAGAGAGAGAGAGAGCTTCTCTTAGGGTCTGCCTGGCAATTGTAGGGGTAGCGATTATGAGGTGTTTTTAGAGTACCGGTTATGAGGGATCTGATTTTTGGTGGTTTTTAAGTAGCGACTTTTAAACCAGTCCAATCCATGATTGGTGATTTACTAACGAGCTGTTCTGAAATTTTTTACACGAATAAAATTAAATACAGAAGGGTATTAGTAGTTATAATTATATATTCTTTGTGAGGATATAAATGGAATAAAATAATAAAATCTCTCAAAACCCATCGATTTAGGATATTTATAAAACTAACCAAAATTATATTACACTGGTTTTGGAGGATTTTTGAGCCGACCAAAACTAGTGCCTCAAAAAAATAACAAACAGAGGTTTTCATAAACGGTCGGTTCAAAAATATCCCAAAACTGGTGAAAACACGGTTACTAAGTAGACCCTTAGGGGAATAATTTATGAGACATTCACGAGACGAGAAAATACACGTATAGTTCTCTTTTAAATCTCTTTCACTTAAAATAAATAAATTAAATCTCTCCTTTAAAAAAGCAAACCTATCTCTATCTTAAAGATAAGTCTATTTATTTTTTAAATAGTGAGAGATTTATTTATTTATTTTTAAAAATAGAAATAGATAAATTAATTTTATATTTTTTAAAAAAGAGATGGTTTTTTAAAAAAATATCTATCTTTAAAAAAAATATACCTTTAAATATTATATTTAAAAATGTTAGTTTTAATGTTAATCTTAATATTAATATTAACTTTAATATTATTTTTGATGTTAATTTTTCGGTGTTAATGTTATTGTTGATATTAATTTATTTTTTTAACATTAATGTCAATTTTAATATTAATATTAACATTAAAAATTAAGATTTAGATTAAGATTAAGTTTAACATTAAAATTAAATTTAATGTTAAAATTAAAACTTAAAATTATATCAACATTAACATTAAGATTAACACTAAAATTAGTATTTGAAATATAATTTTTAAAAGGTGTATTTATTTCTAAAGATAGATTATTTTTTAAAAAAATCTACCTCTATTTTAAAAAATAAAAGAAATATTTTACCTATCTCTATTTTTTTAAAATAAATAAATCTCTCTGTGTGTAAAAATAAATAGATGGATAAGCATTATTTTTTAAGATAGAGATACGTTTTTTTAAAGGTGTTGTGATTTGAAAAATTTTCAAATATAGATGTCCTTATCCATACCCCACAACAACCTCTATCTCAATGTTTTCTATATGTGTTATCAATAAGAAAAGCTATGTACATTCTTTCTGGCTACCAATCTCTTCTCTTTATCTCTCATTTTATAACACGTTATCAGCACCACTATTCGAGAAGTTTCAGGCCATCATTGAGAAAGAGGAAAGCGAGAAAGAGGAAAAGATACTGCTCGTTGAAAGATCAAAGATCAGAAAATTGGATTGAACAATCCAACCGGATTCATAGATTGTATATTTTTATTTTGATAAGAAGTTTGTACTATGATCTGAACCTCATGATCTAAACCCCAGAATTCGATGTTAAACTACACATGAAAACTACTGATCTATGATATCTTATATAAAAGTAATTAGGTAATTTATTGTATGTATGCCTTGATATTTTTCTTCCACAATGTAAATTTACATTTTGGTTCTTGTAAGACATAAGTTATATGTTTTAGTTCGCCTTTTTGCTAAACTTGATTGGTCCATATATTGCAACCAGAAGTATTATGGGGGTCGCATATGTTTGAGTTGAAAAGAAGGTATATGTTTTGGTCTTACATGTTGCACGGATGCTTGCATATGTGAAAGCATAACATTGTTCAGATATTGATTTTCCTTTCAATCCTTTAATGATGATCATGGCTTTCTGTCCATTGAATGGATACCCATTTATACCGTCATTTTCATATGTTTAATCTAATAAGCAACAATCACCTGACACAACCTGCTATTCAGGTTGTAAACATTCTCCTACACAAGATGTTTATAGTAACTTTTCTTTGGTGAATGTGAGGATGATTGTTAATATGAAAGTAGAATCTCGATTATGTTTGGCTTCAATGGGTGCGGTTGCAAGCCATATAATAGAAATGATGGCAATGATGTAAAAAGAGTATACCTTCTAAGTGAATCGGACAAGTGCAATGATTACTTCATAAAATCTATTTTGTGGTCATATCTTTTTTGTGCTTACTATGCTTGTACTTTACTTCTATTATGAATATATTGTTTTATTTTATGCATATAGAACGACCTAAATAGAAAACCTACTAGATAAAAGAATAAATAAATAAATTTAAACATGCCATGAATAAAGTATTATGATTTTGATATTGTTTATCTTAAATTCTTGATGTATATCATTTCTAAGAATTTAATATGTCATGCATTTAAATAAATAGCATCTCCATGATAGAATGAGTCCGTAGCCATATAAGAAGTTTTACCAATTAACGCTGCTCTAAAGAGAGACTCACGCGATCTTAATACCCACCCAAGGAACAGAAAACTTCCAGAACCTTGGTAAAAATATAGATTTAACCTTATTGACATGTTCGCATAAAGCTAAATGTATAAATAGCGCTTGCTCTGAACCTAGTTTATGATAAGAACTAGGTTAACGGATAGTAGATGTTAGTTGTTTGGCGAATTCATACATATGTCAATTGGAACTTAACTTATTGATATTTACCTTATCTACTTGGTAGTTGCTATTTAATCATATATATTTCGGCTAACATGTGAGACTCGTCTCATAGTATCGGTATTTATATACGGATACGTATTTGGTTATGTATTTCATATTTTCTTGGTTTTTGGAACGCTTTAAAATTTTTCAACTTATAGATTTTTTTCCTTGACCGGCATACCTTCAGTATACCAGTGTATACCGACGGCATGCCTATTACTCCCATTTTCGGTTATACGTATTTTCAGTATACGTGTATAGGATTCTGACATTTTTCAGGTAACCCGTGTTTTGACATATTTTTCTTATCCTTGACTTGGTTTAATCTTGACTTGGTTTATTTTGGTTTGGCTTAACTTGGCATGGCTTGGTTTGGGTTGGTTTTAGATGAGAAGAGTTTTATATAAAAACCAACTTCTCTCTCTCTTCATTACTTCATTTATTTCTTCATCTTCTTCTTCATTTACTCCTCTCTCAACCCTAGGCAAGTACATCTTGCCAAATCTTGAACAATGTTGTTTTGTTTGTTCTATTATCTTCCTTGCATGATTCTAAGCCTCTTTAGAACTTTAAGATTTTGGTTTTGATGGTTACATTTTTGTAGATATAAGTTTATAGTTTTTCGTTTTTTTGTTTTGATCACTTAAACTTTGTTATTTTTGAAAACTACTTATTCTATGTTGTAGAGAATTCAATTTCATTCAGTTTAGACCTTTATTTTGCCCAATTTTGAGTCCTCTAGCCAAGTTATGGACATTGAAAGTTTCTAAAACTCCATGGCCAAAAGCTTGCTGGTAGGGGTGATACCTCGCGCACCTTGTGCGCACCTCACGCACCTTTTGGTCCACACACCTTGTACCTCGCGCACCGTTTGGTCCGCACACCTTGCACCTCGTGTACCTTTTGGTTCACGTACCTTACACCTCGTGCACCTTTTGGTCCGTGCATCTTGTACCTTGTACACCTTTTGGTCCGTGCACATTACACCTCGTACACCTTTTGGTCCGTGCATCTTGCACCTCGTGCACCTCGCGCACCTTTTGGTCTATGCACCTTGTACCTCGTGTACCTTTTGGTCCGTGCACCTTGCACCTCGTGCACCTTTTGGTCTGTGCACCTTGCATCTCGTGCACCTTGCCCCGCGCACACGTTGAGCATCTTGCACCTTGCGCACCTCATGTACCTTACACCTCGTGCACCTCGCACCTTGTACGCCTTGCACCTTGCGCCATTTGCCCGTGCGCGAATCACTCTAAATTACTGTTGTTCTCCGTTTAAGCTATTTTGTAGATAGAATCTTGTAAAACTCAAAACATGAAAGTTGTAGATCTTTGTCTTGGCTTCAAGAATGTTCATATTTTACCTAATTAATTGGAGTTCATATGTGACTGATGATTTCAATCATAGTTGATCTTTTGGTATATTTTTTGTACTTTGGCAATATTTGATGTTTCTTAAACAAAAATAATTTTTTTAACATGATTAGATGATTTTGTACAGTTAGAGAATAATTGTACCCCCTTATATTCTTAACACTAGCACAGATTCAATTATTGTTTTATGTCAAGTAGTTACTTTTATTTATTCCTTCTCCCATGCCATGATATGTCTTTTATCTAATTCTTTCTACATGCGATCCTTATTGTCATGTTTACTTATTCTTAGATAGTGGCCCGTTGGGGTGCACTCATGATTTATGTCTTTTCTTTGCTTAATCTAGATAGTGGCCCATCGTAGCGCACTCATGCTACATGTCTTTTTTGCTTACTAGATAGTGGCCTGTTGTGGCGCACTCATGTAACATGTCTTCTTTACTTACTAGATAGTGACCCGTCGTGGTGCACTCTTGTACATGTCTTTTCTTGCTTACATGATAGTGGCCTGTCATAGTGCACTCCCTATTTTCTCTATAGTGGCTCATCGTAGCGCACTTCTAGGTTCCAGCTTATTATATTTTCTTGTTGTGGCTTGTTATAGTGCACTTTCTTGTATTGTCCAGTCTTGCATATCTAGGATGGATTCTAGGTACAGAATGCCACACCCAGAATTCTAACAAGAAAATGTTAAAGGACTAAACAACTAGCTTGATTATCTATATCAATGGGAGGGGAGAATTTTTTAGTTACCTGCAAGCACTTTGTCTGCCCAACCCGAATGGATTTGGAGCTATCTGTCATGATGAGCACACTTCCAGCGCACCACCGAGTGTTGCACCTTGTATATGTCTATAGGGTACATTTGTCTCCTGGGCGATGTACCCATTATTTTATATGTCTATAGGATACATTTGTCTCCTGGGCGATGTACCCACTATTGTATATGTCAATAGGGTACATTTGTCTCCGGGGCGATGTATCCACTATTAGACCTTGGATACATTTGCCTCCCGGGCAATGTATCCACCATTACCTTCTTTTTCTTTTGGCCTGGATAAGTCGGGTAGTCTGCAGGGCAGGTAACTGGATTAGATTTTTCAAAAGTGCATCTTGTTAGTAATTAGGATTGTGATAACCCTAGTTAGCTAATGTATAAAGTCGTACTCATTGCTTGGCCGTAATTATTGTATGGAGTCCAGTCTAGTCTAATTTTGTCTAGGCAGTGTCGGTATTTTTAATTCAGTATATTGTTGTTTATGCTTTACTTTTGTCGATAAATGATTAAGGGCTAAGTTTTGTTCAGGAGAAGGGTTACGACCCCGGTCCTTGTTTGGTTTACGTGTTGTAACCTGGGTTCCGGATTAGTTCCCAAGTCATCTAGTCATTTGTCGTCCTATTCAGTACTCACACGCCATACATGATCTTTATGCTATACATTGATTAAAGACGAAGTTCTGTTCAGGAGAAGGGTTACAACCTCGGTCCTTGTTTGGTTTACGGGTTGTAACTTGAGTTCCGGAATAGTTCCTAAGTCATCTTATCTTTGTCGTTCTATATAGTTCTCACATACCTCCATGTCCCAGTTATCTCACATGCTCACATGTACTGTAATGACCCGCTCTGCCCTAGCGGAATGCCGATTCAAACGGCAAGTGGAACGACTCGAACCCTGTCTTGCTCGACGAAATGACTCGCTTAAGGCAAAACAATGGACTTGGCCCTTCAGGAGAATCCTGACTTAGACTTTCAAAGGCGCGCTCGGAGTCTCGCTCAGCCAATGCGATCATCGCTAAGGTAGGTGGCTCCGATGAACCTATCTTTGCTTAGCCTAGACACATAATAATACGGACAATATTGCTAGAATCGCTAGACGATAATACCGTGCATGCTAATAAATAACTCAACGCACCTAGATAAGAAAATAATCCCATCTTGTATGCTTGTATAGAACTTGGAAAATATGCGAACTCTCGTACCGCACTCCGCGTTTGTGCAAACGCATAGCTTAAATTGTGAGTGAGTTTACTTATGCGTTCAACTATGAACGAAATGCTTGTCACTTAGAATCGTACCACAACTTGAGACGTGAAATAATAAATGGTTCACAAAAATGAGAGGAAGACTATCAACATAGTTATTCCGAATATAGTACTATTTGTAACACCTAGTTTCTAAAATAAGGATAATTTTAAAATTTTGTGATTTAATTTTTTAATTATGATATTTAAATAATAATATAATTTTTGGTGATTTTTATCATTTAAAAACTATTTTTAAGTCATGACCTATGATTTTGGTGTTGCTAGTGTGACCTTACAGACTGTTTGACCTAGAGCCTAACCATGTGGGTATAGGTTTAATTTAGTGCATTTAGCTTGAGGGTATTTTGGTCATTTTTGAATTTATTTGAATTTAATAGAATTTAATAGAATTTATTAGAATATATGTGAATTTATTATTAATTAAATAATTGTTTGGTGTCTTGTTAGTCCTTAACCTAGAATGGACCTAACCTAGAAGTTTAGACTTAACCCATGGGCTTAAGTTAGAATGGTTAACTTAATTTGTGGCTAGAAAATATCTTGTTAGGATCTAAATAGGGGTTGTAGTTAGTGAGACTTGATTTAGTGAAATAGGCCTATCAAATGTTGAACTTGATTAGCCTAGAGAAGGCCCATAGCCCATTAGACTCAACCCTAACCCTAATTTCATTCATTATGACCAGCCATAGGGCTCCCCCTTCCCTATAAATAATCTCTTCCTTGTTCTTGCCTCTTTTATTTATTTTTTCAAGCTTTAAAGAAAAAGGTAAGAGCCATTCCATAACTTTTCATTTTAACTCCTTTTTAACCCTAGTCTTTTGCATTAGGACCTACTCATTGTTTATTTACTGTTGGTGGAGAGTAATCCCAGATTTTGAGCAATTTGGGGATCCGAGCTAGCAAGGAAGAACACTTCATTTTGGGACTTTTTCTTGCTATTTGCACCTACAGGTAAAACCCTTTAAATTGTATTATAATTTTGTTTTCTTTGCATGGATAGGAAGCCCTAGGTGTCCCCTAGCCGTAGGTATTGGATTTGTGTCGATTTGTGTCTGTTTGGTGTCCGTATCGGACACGTATCAAGATGTGCGTGTAGGTGTTTGTTAAAATGTCACAAAGGATTCTATTTTCGATTTTTGAAAAACTAATTACATAGATACCTAGATCTATATGTGTACTTAAATGTTTGTGAAGACTGAGTTGCTGTTGGTGTCGGATTCGTGTCCTAATTTGCTCTGGACACACAGTACGAGGGGCTCGGCAGGTGTCCTGCTACCCGTGTCCGAGTTCTTCCTGGACACAGCACGAGAGGACACCAAATTTTGTGTGCACATAGAGGACATGACTGACACTAAGCCTATAAAATTTTGTCAGATTTTATGGAGTGGTTTGAGAGATATTTGGCCCGCACCGATACCTCGCTGTGTGCACGTGCAAAAATTTGTCCCACTGACACGCACTCACACACGCGACACGACACGGCCTTGACATGAATCAGGGTCCTAGACACCTAGACCTACCCTAGGCGAATACATAGGTAGGTGCACGTGACACGTGGTGCACTGTGTCGTGTCCACGAGTGGTGAGCACGCATGCACGACACTGTCTGAATTCAGTTTTGTGTCTGTGTATATTTGGTTGTTTGGACATATTTGTGTCCACTTAGTTGGACACAAATACCCCCTCTGACACGCAATCACATGTACTTCATGTTGGCACATTTTGATTGCATTTAATTAGGTTTTCTACATGATTTTTGGGTTCGATGGAATTGTCTGATACTTATGTTTGGTTTCGAAATGTGCCAAGAGTTCTAATTCGAAACAGAGTTTTCAAATAAGTTCTTATGTGTTTTACCTGAGTTGATTTTGTTCTAAATTTGATTCTCAAGATTAGTTTGGGTTGATTTCAGTTTGACTTCGAAATTGGGTTTTGAATGAGATTGACTGATATGAGAACATCACCCTGAGATCTCATTTTCACTGAATTTTCCTTATTTGAAAAAAACTGAGTTTTTGGTTGATTTTAAAAACTAAAATTTGTATGAATGTATATATATATATATATATATATATATATATATATATATATATATATATGGATGTATATTAACTGATATTGAATCTGAGAATTACTTTGTGCAAAACCTGGAAACAAGCCTGAGAACCTGAGAAAATGGGACTGAACTTGATCGTGTGTAAACTGAGATTTGTTTAATTCAATAATTGAGAACTGTGTTCGATTTGGGGTTTTAGTATTTTTAACTGATTTTAAATTGTTAAAATACATATTGTACAATTTATAAATGCATTGATAGATGTGTAGATAACTAGGTATTTGAATGGAGTGTGTTGTATTCGACATTCACAATATTGTATAACTGAACAGTAGGAAACCTGAGAACAGGGAATAAACATGGGTTGGTTTTGTGAGAACTAAGTTTTCCTTATGTTAATTACCAAGAATTAATTCATAGACATGTGTATTAGATTGCTGAAATGATGATTTAGGTCTGGTGTTTGAGAATTGGGTTTCAAATTGGTTTTTGAATGGAATATGAACTGTCAATTCTCAACTTCCTGATACTTACTGTTCTTCTTTTTTTTTTAGAATTTAAATTTGATTTTGTTGTGATGATTAATTGTCTTGCTAGCTCGTTTACACATGTTTGGTTTTGTCTAAATGATTGGTTGTGATTGGCGTTAGGAGTTCGGGTTTTGAATTAGAGTTTTGGACTGTGTTAACTGTCATTTTTTGAAAACCTGAGAACACTTGAGTATCACACTGATTTTCTGAGTTTTGGGTTGATTTTGAAAACTGGAATTTTATGAACGTATATATGTGTTAACCTGGGTTTTATAACTGAGACACCCATATGCACTGATTAGGAAACCGAATTTTGATTCACATTGAACCTGGGAACTTAGTTGAGATATATCACACATTACATTGCACCCCACCTAATGTTTTTCACTGAGATACATTACTACCTACATCACACAGGAACCAATCTATATTTGCTTAGGTATCTATCTATTTCACTACTTGACCAGTCCTTTAGTTCCTATCCTCCATCTTGGCCTGTCCTTTGTGCACCTAAAAGTGTTGTCATTCACTTCATATACAGACCCTTTAGGAAGTAAATCTAGTTCCTGCATATCCCATTGATATAGCCCCACCTTTTAGACTTAGTTCAAAACCCCCATATGTTATCCCTTGTTGCATACATTAGAAGAATGTTCAGAATTGCATGTTTTCATATCTTTTTATACTACCTTGAACATTGTGTGTTCAGACCTGAGTGTCCAGAGTATTGCACCTGTTCCTTACAACCAGAACCCTAGCCTAGCTATACCCTATTTGTATATGTTATATATATTGTGCTTGAGGCCAGATTAGTTGGGTTGGCCTTGATATGGGTTATAGGCTATTTTCCATATATGACCTATATGTCATATGATATATACATATGGATTGTATCTTGATTTGGGGATATGTTCATGCATGAGCTACATAGAGATGTGGGTTAGATCGATGTATGTGGTGTAATCTAATGTATTGGTGTATAGGCAATGTAGGCATGTATGAATGAATGTATAGATGTATAGAATGAATGCATGAATGAATGAAAGTAAATGCAAGTTGTATGTAAGGTGATACAATGTTCTATGTTAACATAAATCCTATACTTACCTTATGTACCCCTTACACTATGTCTCTACACATTGCTATGACACTATGTTGACACTATCACTAATGACACTAGTTCACATTGAATGCATGTTGCACTTGGCCCTTTTCCTATATGTTCACTCACCCCTTATCTCTCCATATATATATTGTGTGTGATTAGCTTAGCTTGGTTTAGCTTGTGCTTGTATTTGATTTATAGACTAGGCTTGGTTAGGCCTAGTGAGACTTGTTAGACTTGTTTGGGCTAGGACTTGACCTAGTTTGACTAGTGTAGTCGACTAGAGTTGACCAAGTGTTGACTTTAGTCTAGTTTGACCTAAACAGCATGCAGATGCATTGTAGATTACATTTATCACCCCTGTATATATCTTGACTTGTGTTGCTCTAACTAGGAGTCAGGTACCTCATCTCGGACAGTACATTTACTACAGCTATTCAGATACCAGGCGAGTACATTCTCTGATCATTTCATAACTTGCTTAGAATTATATTTCTGCTCTAATTTACCTTATTTGATACTGTCATGATATTATCACGGATTGGTACTATATAGATCTTTTCATGCGATGTTATCCCTCTCGGGAGCATCAGATACATCATGTCATGTGTTTCATGTACATCATGTATTCCTCGCTCTCATGTTATTCATGTTTCTCATGTGCTTCATGCTCGATCATGCATGCTCATGTACTCTCATGTGCTCTCATGATCGGTCATGTTTCTCATGTATCTCATGTATAACCTATACTTCATGTGCACTCATTTATGAGCCCTCATGTGAATTTCATGTGCACCCATTTATGGACCTTCATGTGAATTTTATGTGCACTCATTTATGAGCTCTCATGTATACTTCATGTGCACCCATTTATGGGCTTCATGTGAAAACCATGTACGTAACATAACTTGTCTGGATCCTTGTGTATTGATTGGGGTATGGAGGAGTATAAATAGTCATGTGAACAATTCCAAAGTAGTATAGCCATGTACGCCTCTTTAGTATAGCCATGTGCAAATCAAGCCGTTCACATGTCGACTTTGTACTCTAAATCACTAGTCACTGGTAGCTCTCTACTTATAGTAGATATTTCTATTACAGTTCTCTCTCTGTTTATATCATGTACTTTCTTTCAGTTTTATGTATCGTACTCTCTTGTATATTTTATTCTCTAACCTGTTATGATCTGCGTGAGATGTATTATGCTCGCTCCCGTCCTGACTGGACCTGTTGAAAATTTTACAGAGGATGATGAGGAACCCTGCACCCCTTACTTTGGAGCTTGCCTAGATGACACTCGCGACCTGGACCCCTGGGGAGGTTCAGGCAGCTGCTGAGGATGATACCTTGCATAGTGTAAATAGCTTAGACTGTTCTTCTTTTCATGTTTGGTTGTTGTCCTTAATTTCAGAGTTATATATTTTAGAGATGTTGAGACTAGTAGTTATTAACTTTAATTATTTCACTTCTTGTTGTACCTCAGTTTGAGGATTTTCTTATCTATTTCCATCGTGCTATATTCTACCTTAGATGTGATTGAGACTGTATTCTGCTATGTCACCTCCATTCGAAGTGTATATATTATACAGGTACCTTATATATTGTTAGATGATTGACCTAGGACAGCGTTCTACCGCCGACACTACGGCGTAGGCTGGGCGCTGTTACGTACTTGTACCCTCATAGTGGGTGTGGGTCGTGACACTAGTAACATTGAAAGGCTTCGGGACCGATGGGTCGCCATGGCGGTTCCTGCACAGGAATTGCACATTGTATGAATGAACGAATAAGTGAATGAATAATCAACAAATAAATGAATGAATACGTGAATGAATCAATGAACGAATGAACAAGTGAAAGAAAGAAAGAAAAGAAAAGAAAGGAATGAATGAAAGAAAGGAAAGGAATGGTTAGTGACATATATGACGGAGACGTGCAACGGGGCTCGCTACCCGCGCTGCACGGTCGCCGCCGCCAACCTGGTCAATAATGCATTATAGCTCTAGACAGCCTGATAAGTTAATTCATTGGCTCAAGACAGCCCAAGAAGATAATTGGCTCATGACAGCCCAACAAGTTAAACTAAAAAAATAAGAATACGAAATGGTCGCGGACAACTCGTGCACGACTGACAGAACAAACAATTCCAAGGCAACGATCACGACATCGTGGCCGACCTAAGCGGAATCATGGCTTACGGTGGCTTGTGTGCAAGCTCGAGCACACAAGAGACGTAAGGCCGGGTATTGCGTAGACTATCAAGGTGTACCAGCCATAACGCTTGATAGATGCGAATATAATGTCCAAATGGCTTGTGGTGCCATCGACCGGTGCATGTAGATTAAGTTGGCTCTATTGCGGCAAATCTGCGTGCGAGACTTTGCATTGAAATAAGTAAACTGACTAGCTGAACATGCTATGTTACTGAATGAAACATATCTAAACAACAGTTGAGTACAACACATCCTGACAACTTGAGTAAGCTGAAGAACTATGGAACAGAACGAAGCGCCTTCTGAACAAGCTTGAATATAACACACCAAATGAACTAGAGTACTTCGTACAAATGAGTTAGAAACACACCTACGACGCGCTACCACCTGAGACAGGAACACATCCTTGATACTTTTGAAAACTTATGCAAACCTGTTAATTCATAATGCATAATATGTTGGCTAACTTGGTTTACCTTAGACAGAGACGATTATACGGTAAGTATGGTAAGTTGCGTATATTTTACTTATGCGATGCGACACTTGAAAACGTTAACACGGGGTAGGCTTTGAATATTATACCATGAAAATGATCCTAAGGCAAGATTAGTAAGACAATAAATGATAGATGAAGCACAAAAGTAAAATGAACGTATTTGTTAATGATAGCGAGTGGGCGAGCTAGCCTTCCCACCAGTGTATAATAATATACTGATAACCTCATAGTCTGCTTGCAGGGAGCAGAAGAACTATATTGGGTGCGGGGACCTCCCTCGAACGTGCTAAGGCACGGAGCTAACTCTGGAGCCTTGGAGCATTGCAAAGGAACTGAAGTACCATATACGGGACATAATGTATTAGAACATCACCATGAATCATTCCATCTTGTAAGTCACTTGGCACGCCTTTTATGTTTCGAGAGAGACAGCTTGAGTGAATTGTAATCTCGGCATAACGCCGCTTGTACTACTTTTTGAATATCAATAAAGACTATTGAGTTTGTTTCAAATTGTGTTCATTTACTTTCCGCTGCAAATGGGGACACTCTGTACGACTCTGTAGCCTAGCTTCAAACGGCCATTTCTAGGACTTAGCCTTGCACGAGCGCAACCTAGGCTCGTGCGTCATCACGCCTTAGCGAGGATGATCGGTCCTACTGGACCGGGGCGTGACATGTACCATGTCTCTTACATGCTCACATGTTCAGTTTATCTCACATGTTCACATGTCATTTTACCTTACATGTCCACAGTTTATATTATGTCACATGTTATTTACCCTATGCTCCAGATTGCTTTGCTTATTGTCTTTTCCATTCTCGAGATGAGTGCATTGGTAGTGTACGAGTCTCGATCAACATTTGTTTATTTCTGTCTATAACCGTTGCTATGTTAGTTATTGCTTGTTTTAGTTCATAAGTTTGGCTTCCTTTTTGGTATTTGCTATTGGGGGTTTGACCCCACTGGTTTTGTTTGGCCAGATCTGATAGAGGAGTCCGAAGGATCTTCCGTACCATCTACTCGGCGGTGACTACCCGGAGCACCAGAGTACCTTAGTGGGTTTCTTATATCATCCTCCCACTAGTTATGTACATTATTGTTTTGTGGCATTTAGCCTCCGAGCACGTGTTTAGCTCGTGTTTTGGATCTTGACATTTAGCCTACGGGCCTAAATATGATTTGTGTATTCTAGACTATAGTTAGAGCTTATCGTGTATGACTATTACTCTTTCTAGTTTTTCACTTTATATTACTAGCTTCATGATCATCCATGTATATAGTTTGGGATGCTTTAATATTTTATGTCTGATGATCATACTTCTTGTACCCTGCATACTTGTCTGTGATTGAGATACCTAGGATTACTTGACCTAGGATTGACTGTTGGCTTGTAGTAGTAACCCCCTTGTCTTGACAGCTTATACGTTATTTCAGAGTACTGGAGTACTTTTGTATTACGTAGCTGGCCTGGTCCGTCCCTGCTTACCAGTATTCTGGTTTTGGGCGTAACATAAAATATCATATCTGATTCAATGTTATTAAAGGGCATAGACTGTATTTATGTAATATCATTTTCATTTTTAGCTCAGCTGCAAATTAACATGTCAGAAAATATTTTAAGCATTTTGGTGGACATTTTAAACATTGTATAAAATAAGCTATTTATTTGATTGAGTTTTGTATTGGTGCATGCATGACAGGTATTGCACTGCATGTTTGGAAAAAATCTGTCACATACGAACTAACTTTTATATGTCGCAACGGGTTGTTAGCCCTTGAAAGGCCAAAAGTAAAAATTACCAACCTGAATGTTGGTATTTTAATAATATAGTTGTATATATTTTAAAGTTGAAAATCTCTTATAATTATAAAAATTTATAGTGTGTGTTGTAAGTTTGTTCAATCCGAAGAGTGTCTACGGATGTCTGGTTGTCCTACATAGACCCAAGTTCTATAGACATTTAATAATTTACAATGCTGCTATACATACAATCCTTATCTATATAATCTTTCTTCAACAAGGATATTAGATCGAATGTAGTATCCACGATAGTTGGTCTCGCTCACATTAATTAAAGACTTCAACAAAGCATATTTTACCCAACAGATCCATAATGTGTCGTACTCTCATAATTCAATAGAATTTTACCGAGTTTTAAGAATATAAAAAATGGGTAAACTTTGAGCAAACGAAATAAGGAATAGTTTTGTGTAACCACTCGTCTAAGAGAACTAGAAGTTCGTCTAAGAGACCAAAAGTTCGTCTAGAACCAGAAGTTCGTCTAAGAGAACCAGAAGTTCGTCTAAGAGAACCAGAAGTTCGTCTAGATAGATTCTCTAGCTATTTAGTAGAGATATACATCACTCATATTTAGGATGTCAAGTCACATACTGTCGTGAGCCAGAAACTCAATCCTATATCATGAGCCAGAAGCTCAATCCTGTAAGGATACATTGTGAGACAGAAGCCGAATGATCCTATAACTTTTAATTGTGACATGATCGATAAGTCAGAACAATAATGATGAGAATTATCAATACTAATTTGTGTGATAATCTCTTACCAAATTGCAGCATATATCTTGATCTCAAAGATAAGTTTGTTTCTAAACCATCAATCCTGAAGATTGTATCTAAAAAACTAGTAACACAGCTTCGAATTTGCATTAGATGACTTATGTTAGAATTATTTGAAACTGTAATATTGGCATCTATGTTTTATGAATTATAATCTCCTTAGATTATTATATTTTCTAGACATAAGTTTTTTTTATCTGTCACGTTAATAAGACAGAATTTCTGCCGTTAGTGGGAGATAGGAAGATAATGTCTTATTTCAGAAAAACGTCATGAATAGAAGAACTTCATGAATCATCGTTCCAGAAGTACGTCGTAAAAAATCGTTAAAAAGGAATGTATAATGACATACTTCCACTTTATCTAATCTTGAATAAATTAGAGAAATTATTTCTTATACTTCATTACAACTAAATTAGATGCTTATCCGATTATGTATAAATAGTTATACCAACTATGAATCTATAGAAGTACCAAAAGAACCAAATAAATGCAGCAAATGAATAAGTTCTACAGTATGAGCACGTAAGACCTAAAGGTTATAAATATTCAGCTATCCAGAAGAATATGTCGAATATTACTAAAGATTCTAAAGATTCAGCTCTCCAGAAGAAGATGCCGAATAATATACACACCTTAATGCTCAAGAAGAAGCAGCTTCCGAAGAACATCTCCTGTAGAGATAAAAGTTCATGACGGTCCGGAAGATGTCATGAACCAAAAATCAAATGTCTCAAAGTATATCACTCCGGTAGAGGATATACCTCAGATTCCAGAAGAGACTGAGAAGAGGTACCGGTACCAATAAAATCTATATTTTATACATAATTAAAGAAATTTGGAATAAAAAAGTTTGTCATAAATTAATGACATTATCAAATAAGAAAAAAGGATGATAAAATAAAAGAATAACACTAAACGACGAATAATTTAATAGAAATTTGATCTCTTGCAAGACGTGGAGTATTCGATCCTATAGTAAAATTCGAAATGAATAAATTCGGTAGATTTTGAATGGGTGTCTGTAACAAGCAAGAGATCCAAATGTATTGAGCAATTTTAGCTCAAGGAAATTCGAAGGATTTAAAACTTTCAGGTATATCCTTGAAGGATTTAAAATTACCATGTTATCCCCGAAAGATCTACAAATGAGCCATATATGTATTAAACCATCCAGAAGAATGTGATAGATTCATTGAGTTTATGAAGAAATCTCTAAATGGATTCATTAAAATTTTCGTATATAGAGTACCTCCTGAAGAGAAGATCTCTTTCTCCTAAAGAGAAGATCTCCTGAACAGATTAAAGTATCCCCTGAAGAGAAAATCTTCTGATGTCACGACCCGCACCCACTGTGAGGGTACGAGAACGTAACAACGCCCAGCCTACGTCGCAGTGTCAGCGGTAGAACGTTGTCCTAGGTCACAACATCTAACAATATCTCTAAGCAGTTTATACTCCCCGAATGGGGTGACATAGCAGTAAAACTCAATCACAACTAAGGAAGAGATAGCACGATATGAAATAGAACTCAAGAAAATAAATAGATGAAATAGTCTAAGATAATCCCAGCAATATCCAGAAGTACATGGTCTCAGATACAGAATGAAAGAATATATACAACTCTGAACTCCAAATATAGTCTAGCTAAAACATGTCTCAAGACTGCATAAAGTAAGATAAGCCTAACTAATCTAGTCTAGGCAATCGGGGTGATATCCTCAGCTAGAGCTGGGTCCTCCTGAGGGTCCAGCTCGCAGGTGTCATCTAAGGCTGCCCCGTAGTAAGTGTCCAGGCAAGCCTCCTCCTCATCCTCTGTAATATTTTCAACAGGTCCAATCAGGACAGAGCGAGTACAGTACATCTCAACAGTTCATAGCAGGTTAGAAGATATAATCATGCAGTAAAGTAAGAACAAATACTGAAAGAAGTGCAGTATGTAAACAGAGAGAGAAAGTTAATAGAAATATCTACTATAAATAGAGAACTATCATGTGACTAGTGAGTCAGAGTACAACATAGACATGTAAATGGCACAGGAGATTCTGATAAGACACTATGGAAGAGATTCTGATAAGATACTACTTGGATATTATTCACATGTCCATTTCTACTCCCCCGTACCCCCAATTAATACACAAGGATCCAGCCAGGTTATGTTATGATTCCATGCAAGGCCCCCGAAGGGTGATACATGGATGCCCATAAATGGGTGATTCTAGAAGATCTAGGATACCCAGTGAATGGATAAGAGATTCTAGGAGACTCTGCGATCATAAGAGTATATGTCGCAAGTGATCAAAGAACCAGTGAAGCATAGTGATACGCCATGTAAGTGAAATGCACAGAACATGAAGTACCCGATGCTCCCTAAGGATAACATCTCAAGAAGGATCCATATAGTACCAATCCGTGTGACCATCGTGACAGTACAAGTAAAGTAATCTACTGCAGGAAATAGTTCTAAGCAGGATATGAAATGATCAGAGAATGTACTCGCCTGTATCTGAGTGTCCAATATGAAAAGTACCGTCCGAGGAGTGGTGTCTGGCTCCTAATCAGAACAGCACAAGTCACAACAAGTCTAAAATGGTAAAATGAAGTTCTACTATGCATTCTTCATGATTCTAGGTCAATCTAGGCCAAAGTCAACTCTTGGTCAACTCTGGTCAACCCTAGAAGTCAAACTAGGTCAACCAAGTCTAAACTAGGCTATACTAAGTCTAATAATGGTACAAGCCCTATCTAGTCTCACCAAGCTATACCAAACTACCTAGGCCTATTCTCAACACAAGTATACACAATACCTATATATAGTAAATACCCAAGTTGTATACATATATGGCATATACATGAACTTGCATAACCCATACAACCCCATATGTGTGCTATCATATGGCATCCCCCCATACACCATACATATCTATATATAAAACCACACTCATATATATAGGAATATATATGTCACCATGCACATATTAACTTATATATATAAAATACAATTGCATTATATATATAGACACATATATTAGACTGTACATTAGGCAGAATATAGGGAAGGTATGAATAAATGTATGTGTGTAATAGGGCAATACAAGAGAGGGCTGTGTGACTGTTGTGTTAGAGAGTGAGTGAAATAGTGTGGTGTGCAATAGGTAACAGGAAAATCAGTGAATACATAGTGTGTTCTCAGATTGGTATGTGTGTGTGAGCAGTGAGAGTGCAAAACAGTGTGTATGTGTGTGTTATATGCATTGAGGCATTCTTGAAACAATGTGTATATAACTAGATGGTAAAATCTGGGAAAACAGTGTGCAGGAATGTATAACCAGTGAAGAAAAAGTGTGTGGACAGGTAACAAGGTGCAGGAATTACAAAACAGTGAAGAGAGGGAAAAAGTGTGTGTATAATCAAGACACAATGTGTGTAATCATTCTTTCCAGGTTTATATATACAAGTGATCTCAGGTTCTATCTCAACCCATCTCAGGTTTACACAAATTCAACCCAATCACATACAAGATTCAATCAGTTCCTTACATAAAATCAAGTCTCATTCGAAAACCAATTCTCAGTTTTACATTCAATACAAAATCAGTTGAAACATACTCAAAACAGTTACTTGAACATTTTCTAAGGTTAATAGAATTCGAAATAAACAGGCTAAAACAGTTACTAAATGACAGTTAGATATAGCTCTAAATCAAACCCAATTCTCAACCAAACAACACCTAAATTGATACACACATAGGTCACATATAGGGGACATGTTTAGAATCTAAAACCCAGTATTTAACATCATTACCAAGGCTAAAACATCTGACAAATTTCACATTTTGAAATCTAGAAATGACAGGCAATACATGTATCAGTTGATTTGGTAAATGAGAAATCGATTTGGAAATATTAAACAAATCATGAATCAAATGGTTGGTAAATGAACCCACCCTTGTGCACAGACCCCACACTCCATTTTGTGTCACCCAAGGCCTACACGGCGTGTCCAGAACAAGAAACTCAAAAAAAAACAACACACAGTGCACTGTCCAGTGCACTGCCTCGTGCACACGTGCACTTTTGTCATGTGCACGACACAAGACACGAGCGAGCCTCGTGGTCACCCACATAGGTAGCCCACCTATAGGGCTACCTCATAGGCCCATTGGCCAGTGTCCACAACGTATCAGTGTCGGACACGAGGCCCGTATCAGTGGCCAAATAACTCGTATGCACAGACAGTGCAAAATACGTGTACCGTCGATTCCTACCTAAACGACACGGGGACACATGGGGCTTGACACACGGGGTCAGTCATGCCCCATGCCACGTTTTAAGTCTCGTGTCTATTCAATACGTGTCGGTCCGCTACAGACCCCGATAGGCAGGGGAGCACTGTAGCTGTGCACGGGGTCGTGCACGCGCGTGTCCAAGCCGTAATCCGACACAAATGACACTAAAAACACTACAGCAGATGAAAAATGCATAAGAAATCATGAAACTAAATTTCTTATTCAAAAGCAAATCAAAATAACACCAACAGCCCCTTTGTGGCATTTCCACAAACACCAGTGTAGGGACACAGACACGTATCCAAAACGGACACAAAACCCATGACACCCAACAAATCCTATCCAGACTCTTAGGGGACCCTTAGGGCTTCCTATTGATGAAGACAAAATGAAAATCCATGGAGAAATGGGAAAGTTACCTATTGATGAACAATGGGTAAAAAATCCCCAAATGTGATTTTCTCAACCACCAAAATCTTACAAATTTCCTTCCTGCAAACAATCAATACACAGCAACAGAACATTGATATTAGGATCTAATGCAACTAGTTTGGGGGAAAAAGGACCTAAAATGGATTTATAATAATTTTAAAGATAGGAACTCACCTCTTTCTTCTTGAAATAATTTTCCTAGGGAAAGGAGGCTAGCCCTAGAATTTAGGAGGGGTTTTATAGTTGGGGGAATCCCTAGGTTAACCCCTAGTGGCCGGCCATGTTGGGCTAGGTTAGGGTTGAACTAGGTTAGTTAGTCCTATTAGGTTAAGTCACAAAATGACTTGTGAAATCACAAGCCATTTCTCAAACCATTTAATTCCTAATTCCTTAAGTCAATTTCTAATGAATCAAAACCCACTAACTTAAGTCATACTAGGTTAGAATAGAGTCACTTGACCTAACCATGTCCAACTAACTAGGGTTAGCTCCTAGGTTGGTCTACAAGGGTCAACACTAGTCAAAAATCAAACTAGTCCAAACAATTCCAAAATAATTCCTAAAAATTCCCATAAATTCTAATTAATTCTAATAAATTTAAATTACCCCGAAAATGACAAATTTACCCTCACACTAGAAATGTGGTAGTGATAAATCTACCCTCCTTAAAAGAATTTCGTCCTCGAAATTGAAAGGCGAAATGCAACTGATGAGAAGGATAGAAAGTATACCTCAAGGTCCAAAAAGATAAGGGTAGCGCTCGCGCATCTCATCCTCCCGCTCCCAGGTAGACTCTCCTGGAGAATGATGCCTCCATGCGACGCGCATCAAGGGTATCACCTGGTTTCTCAGAACCTTCTCCCGTCGATCCAGAATCTCCACTGGCTGCTCTGGATAGCTGAGAGAAGGCCCAACCTCTATCTCTGAATGATCGAGCACATGGCTAGGGTCAGCCACGTACCGTCTCAACTGTGATACATGAAATACGTTATGGACCCCCACTAGTACAGGCGGCAAGTCTAGCCTGTATGCAACGTCACCGACTCTCCCACTGATAACGAAAGGGCTGATGAAGCGCGGGCTAAGGTTCCCGCCTCCACCAAAATGTATCGTACCACGAGTCGGAGATATCCTCAAGAAAACCTAGTCTCCGACCTAATTACAAGCAAGGTCTCAATTAATATAAATAACAAACATGATCAAAATCACAAACGAACAGCCTAAATCTAATCCTACTCTAATCTGTACCTCAAACTCCAAGGGCCTCCGGTGGCTATCGGCCCAGTACCGATGTCTGTCCTGCGCCACGCGAAGTCTGTCCCTGATGAGCTTCACCTTCTCGGCCGCATCAACAACCATCTCTGGCCCAAGTAAAGCTCGCTCACCAACATCATCCCAAGATAAAGGCGTACGGCACCTACGCCCGTACAGAGCCTCAAACGGTGACATCTCAATGCTGGCCTGAAAACTGTTATTGTAAGCAAACTCTACCAAATAAAGATATCCTCCCAGGAACCTCCAAAGTCCAGGACGTACGTCCGCAGCATATCCTCAAGGGTCTGAATAGTCCCCTCTGACTGTCCGTCCGTCTGGGGTGGTATACAGTACTAAACTTGAGCTGAGTACCCAAGCTGGTTTGCAGACTCCTCCAGAAATGGAAGTAAAACGGCTATCCCGATCTGAGACGATGCTGACCGGAACTCCGTGGATCCTGACTATCTGTCGCATATACATCTCCGCCAGCCTCTCTGTAGACGTACCCACCTTGAATGGCAAGAAGTAGGCCGATTTGGTCAACCTATCAACGATGACCCAAATCGCGTCTTTTCCTCCTAGAGTACGCGGCAATCCTGAAACGAAGTCCATCGTGATATGCTCCATTTCCACTCGAGATGGACAGCGGCTGCAACAATCCACCGGGCCTCTGTCTCTCTGCCTTGACCTGCTGACAGACCAAACACCTAGCCACGAAGCGAGCCACCTCCCGCTTCATTCCTGACCACCAAACGTGCTCCTCAGATCTCGGTACATCTTGTTGGCACCCGGGTGTATAAGTACTGAGATCTGTGGGCCTCCTGCATAACCTGCTCCCTGAGCTCTCCGCTGGGCACACATAATCTGGAACCGTGCCTCAAGGCACCATCCTCTGCAAGAAAAACTCGCCCTCCAGCAAACCTGCTCGAACCTGCTCTGGAGATACCGTAGAGCAACGTGCTCCAACTGTGCCGACTTGATCCTCTCCACCAAGTCTGACTGAATCTGCATCCCCCATAGCTGCATCTGCACTCCGGGCACGATCACCTCAATCCCAAGGCTCTCCAAGTCGGCAAGCAAATGCCGATCCATGGTCAAACACATGGCTGTCGGATACCTACTCAAGGCATCTGCAACCACGTTGGCCTTCCCTGGGTGGTACTGAAGTAGGATGTCAAAATCCTTCATCAACTCCAGCCATCTGCGCTTCTCATGTTCAACTCCTTCTGAGTGAACACATACTTTAAGCTCTTGTGATCTGTGAAGATCTCCACCCTCTCACCATAGAGATAATGCTTCCACAGCTTCAGAGCAAATATCACTGCTGCCAGCTCCAGGTCATGGGTAGGGTAGTTCTTCTTGGGGATGTAATTGCCTGGAATCATAGGCAATTACCTTTCTATGCTGCTGCAAGACGCAACCCAGCCCCTTCCCTGAAGCATCTATAAATAGTGAATCCACCTGATCCTGAAGGCAACGTCAGAATCGGAGCTATCGTCAGCCGCTTCTTCAACTCATCAAAAGCTGCCTGACACTCCTCTGACCATACATACTCAGCATCCTTCCGGGTCAACCGTGTCAACGGCTCTGCAACCCGGGAGAAATCCTGCACGAATCTCCGATAGTATCCTGCCAGCCCCAGGAAACTCCTGATCTCTGCAATTGAAGTCGCGCGCCCGCCTCAACTACTACAATCTTCTTGGGGTCAACTGAGATACCATCTCCAGTCACCACATGCCCCAAGAAGTCCACCCGATCCAGGAAGAACTCACATTTGGAGAGCTTCCCGTAAAGCTGCTCCTTCCTGAGAGTCTCCAGCACGATCCTCAAATGCTCCTCGTGCTCCTCCCCAGTCTTGGAATATACCAAGATATCGTCAATAAACACTACCACAAAGTGATCCAGATACTGGTGGAACACCTTGTTCATAAGGTTCATAAATACTGCTGGTGCATTGGTTAGCCCAAACGGCATAACCAAAAACTCGAACTGTCCATACCGCGTCCTGAAAGCGGTCTTGGGAATATCCTCCCCCTTCACCTTCACCTGGTGATATCCCGATCTCAGATTAATCTTGGAAAATACCTGAGCTCCGCTCAACTGGTCAAATAGATCGTCGATCCGCGGCAGTGGGTATTTGTTCTTGATCGTGAGGTTGTTGAGTGCCCTATAGTCAATACACATGCGTACTGACCCATCCTTCTTTGGCACAAACAACACTGGGCACCCCATGGCGATGAACTCGAGCGATGAAGCCCTTGTCCTGTAGCTCGTCCACCTGCTTCTTTAGCTCCACCAGCTCGCTGTTGTTCACCCGATAGACATGCTGAGAGATGGGTTCCGCTCCTGGAACCAAGTCTATCGAGAACTCTATGTCCCTGTCTGGTGGCAGTCTCGGCAACTCCTCTGGGAAAACATCCATATAATCTGCTATCAAGGGGTGTGGAATCGTCTGCTCCTCGACCGAGACTCCACAGAAGACTCCGCTGCTCTGCTCTGCCTGACGTCTGGAATACTCGAACTCTGGCTCCCCCGACGCTCTGAAGAGAACTCTACCCCCTCTGCAATCAATGCTGGCGTGGTGCCTGCTCAACCAATCCATGCCTAGTACTATATCGTAGTTCGGCAATGGCATTACGAGCACTCACCTCCAACTCACGGCCTTCCAAAACTACTCTCCGACCCTTACAAACATCACTCACGAGGATAATACCACCCCCGATCGTGATCTTGTAAGTCCTAGGCAACGATTCAGCTATGATACCGTGTCTAATCAAAAGATACTGATATGAAGCTATGCGAAGCACCGAAATCGAATAATACAAATGCTGGACTGGAGTCGAGAAGAATCGAACCTGCAATCAGCTCTCCTATCACTTCTGCATCCCCAGCTGCCATGGCGAAAGCTCGTCCCTGCTAGTCTCCCCTAGCTTGCTGCTGGTGCTGGACAACCTCTGCTGCTGTGTCGGCAGGGCTGGTCCCCTATGCTGGCCTGCTGGAGCTCTGGCTCCTCCTCCCGGGCCTACTCATGCTATGCGGCACTCCCTCATCTGGTGGTCTGCTGAGCCACACCCATGTACAGGCCCAGCCTCTTCCGGCACTCATTGAAGACGTGCACAGGCTTCTTGCAGTAGGCACAAGTGACTCTCTATCTCTGACCCTGCTAGTGCGTCTCAGCTGCTGCTGTTGAACTGGCCTCTGCTGGATCGGCTGCGGCTGAAACTGCCTTAGCTGCTGATGCTGAAAGTAGGGCCTCTTGGACTGGCCCCCACTACTGCTGCCTCCAGCTAGGTCTCTCCCCCACTTGAGCCTAAGCTCAAGATCATCCTCTGCCAACAGGGCTCCTGTCAAGATCTCCTCGAACGTAGCATCTCTGCTGCCCTTGGTTAGGGACTTGACCTCCTTGACCAGACCCTTCCGGAACCTCTGGGCCTTCGTCGTCTCGCTCAAACCCTCTACAAACTTGCCGAGACGACCAAACTCTCCAGCATACTCCTCTACTGAGAGGCTCCCCTGGACCAAGTTCTCAAACTGCGACTCTACGCTGACTGCTGAATCGGGGAAGAACTTCTTCTTGAAGAAGCCCCTGAACTGCTCCCAAGTCTGCCCTGGTACCCCCACCCTGGGGTCTGACTGATACCTGGTGCGAGCAAGATCTCGTATCCGGCTAGCTGCGGCCTCGATCTGAAGGACTGCTGGAATCCTGGCCAAGCGGAAGATCTCCTCTATATGCTCGATCCACTCATCGGCATATAGGATCCCCTCTGTCCCCAGAAAGTCTCTGGGGCTCATCTTCTGAAACTGCTCGATCTTCGGTGTCATCGGCTGCTGCACCACTGGTCGAGTTGCGGCTGTCGTGACGGCCAACTCCATGCCTCTCCTGTCGAGCCTGCTGTCGGTCCATGAACTGCTGGAAATGTGCGAACATCTGAGCTGCGTCCACGTGTCCTGGAGGCGGTGGCTGCTGAAAGGGATCCTCTGGAATGATCGGGTCCTGCCTCCGATCCGGTGGATGCATACCCCCTGCTGCGGCTGCCGAGGTCTCAACACGAGCTGAGGTGGCAGGAGCTGCAGTCCCATGGCCTCGCCGTGCTGGCTGAGAGGTAGCAGTCCCCTCTATAGCCTCATTGAATGGCACGTTGCGATCTAGTCTCTACCATCCTGAAGATAGACAAATAAGAGTATCAATTTCTGAGAAAGAAGCGAGATAACAAAGGCGGACAATTATAATTCAAAGGATCAGCTGACAAAAGGATTTAGATGGCAATAAAAGAAATTTTTCTAAAGTGATTGAGTATCTTAAAATTAATGTCCTATATCCTACTGCAGGCTGTAGTGATACTCTAATTCGAATACCACTACACTTCTAGCAGACCTGCATGGGCCACTACTAAAAATATGTCACGACCCGTACCCACTGTGAGGGTACGAAAACGTAACAACGCCCAGCCTACGCCGCAGTGTCGGCGGTAGAACGCTGTCCTAGGTCACAACATCTAACAATATATCTCTAAGCAGTTTGTACTCCCCGAATGGGGTGACATAGCAGTAAAACTCAATCACAACTAAGGAAGAGATAGCACGATTTGAAATAGAACTCAAGAAAATAAATAGATGAAATAGTCTAAGATAATCCCAGCAATATCCAGAAGTACATGGTCTTAGATACAGAATGAAAGAATATACAACTCTGAACTCCAAATATAGTCTAGCTAAAACATGTCTCAAGACTGCATAAAATAAGATAAGCCTAACTAATCTAGTCTAGGCAATCGGGGTGATATCCTCAGCTAGAGCTGGGTCCTCCTGAGGGTCCAACTCGCAGGTGTCATCTAAGGCTGCCCGTAGTAAGTGTCCAGGCAAGCCTCCTCCTCATCCTCTATAATATTTTCAACAGGTCCAGTCAGGACAAGAGCGAGTACAGTACATCTCAACAGTTCATAGCAGGTTAGAAGATATAATCAGTAAAGTAAGATACAAGTACTGAAAGAAGTGCAGTATGTAAACAGAGAGAGAAAGCTGTAATAAAATATCTACTATAAATAGAGAACTATCATGTGACTAGTGAGTCAGAGTACAACATAGACATGTAAATGGCATAGGAGATTCTGATAAGACACTATGGAAGAGATTCTGATAAGATACTACTTGGGTATTATTCATATGTCCATTTCTACTCCCCCGTACCCCCAATCAATACACAAGGATCCAGCCAGGTTATGTTATGATTCCATGCAAGGCCCCCAAAGGGTGATACATGGATGCCCATAAATGGGTGATTCTAGGAGATTCTAGGATACCCAGTGAATGGGATAAGAGATTCTAGGAGACTCTGCGATCATAAGAGTATATGTCGCAAGTGATCAAAGAACCAGTGAAGCATAGTGATACGCCATGTAAGTGAAATATACAGAACATGAAGTACCCGATGCTCCCTAAGGATAACATCTCAAGAAGGGATCCATATAGTACCAATCCGTGTGACCATCGTGACAGTACAAGTAAAGTAATCTACTGCAGAAATAGTTCTAAGCAGGATATGAAATGATCAGAGAATGTACTCGCCTATATCTGAGTGTCCAATATAAAAAGTACCGTCCGAGGAGTGGTGTCTGGCTCCTAATCAGAACAGCACAAGTCACAACAAGTCTAAAATGGTAAAATGAAGTTCTACTGTACATTCTACATGATTCTAGGTCAATGTAGGCCAAAGTCAACTCTTGGTCAACTCTGGTCAACCCTAGAAGTCAAACTAGGTCAACCAAGTCTAAACTAGGCTATACTAAGTCTAATAATGGTAAGCCCTATCTAGTCTCACCAAGCTATACCAAACTACCTAGGCCTGTTCTCAACACAAGTATACACAATACCTATATATAGTAAATACCCAAGTTGTATATATATATGGCATATACATGAACTTGCATAACCCATACAACCCCATATGTGTACTATCATATGGCATCCCCCCATACACCATACATATCTATATATAAAACCACACTCATATATATAGAACATATATGTCACCATGCACATATTAACTTACATATATAAAATACAATTGCATATATATATATAGACACATATATTAGACTGTACATTAGGCAGGAATATAGGGATATGAATAAATGTATGTGTGTAATAGGGCACAAGAGAGGGCTGTGTGAGTGACTGCTGTGTGTTAGAGAGTGAGTGAAAGTGTGGTGTGCAATAGTAACAGGAAAATCAGTGAATACATAGTGTGTTCTCAGATTGGTATGTGTGTGAGCAGTGAGAGAGTGCAAAACAGTATGTATGTGTGTGTTATATGCATTGAGGCATTCTTGAAACAATGTGTATATAACTAGATGGTAAAATCTGGGAAAACAGTGTGCAGGAATGTATAACCAGTGAAGAAAAAGTGTGTGGACAGGTAACAAGGTGCAGGAATTACAAAACAGTAAAGAGGGGAAAAAGTGTGTGTGTAATCAAGACACAATGTGTGTGTGTAATCATTCTTTCCAGGTTTATATACAAGTGATCTCAGGTTCTATCTCAACCCATCTCAGGTTTACACAAATTCAACCCAATCACATACAAGATTCAATCAGTTCCTTACATAAAATCAAGTCTCATTCGAAAACCAATTCTCAGTTTTACATTCAATACAAAATCAGTTGAAACATACTCAAACAGTGACTTGAACATTTTCTAAGGTTAATTTGAAATAAACAGGCTAAAACAGTTACTAAATGACAGTTAGATATAGCTCTAAATCAAACTCAATTCTCAACCAAACAACACCTAAATTGATACACACATAGGTCACATATAGGGGAACATATTTAGAATCTAAAACCCAGTATTTAACATCATTCCAAGGCTAAAACATCTGACAAATTTCATTTTAAAATCTGGAAATGACAGGCAATACATGTATCAGTTGATTTGGTAAATGAGAAATTGATTTGGAAATATTAAACAAATCATGAATCTAATGGTTGGTAAATGAACCCACCCTTGTGCACAGACCCCACACTCCATTTCGTGTCACCTAAGGCCTACACGGCGTGTCCAGAATAAGAAACTCAAAAAAAACAACACACAGTGCACTGTCCAGTGCACTGCCTCGTGCACACGTGCACTTGTGTCGTGTGCACGACATAAGACACGAGCGAGCCTCGTGGTCACCCACATAGGTAGCCCACCTAGGGCTACCTCATAGGCCCATTGGCCAGTGTCCACAACGTGTCAGTGTCGGACACGAGGCCCGTATCAGTGCCAAATAACTCGTGTGCACAGACAGTACAAAATACGTGCACAGTCGATTCCTACCTAGACACGACACGGGGACACATGGGACTTGACACACGAGGTGTCAGTCATGGCCCCATGCCACGTGTCAAGTCTCGTGTCCATTTAATACGTGTCGTCCGCTACAGACCCCGATAGGCAGGAGACCTGTAGCTGTGCGCGCGGTCGTGCACGCGCGTGTCCAAGCCGTGAATCCGACACAAAACGACACTAAAAACACCACAGCTGATCAAAATGTATAAGCAATCATGAAACTAAATTTCTATTCAAAAGCAAATCGAAAATAACACCAACAGCCCCTTTGTGGCATTTCCACAAACACCAGTGTAGGGACACAGACACGTGTCCAAAACGGACACAAAACCCATGACACCCGACACGAATCCTATCCAGACTCTTAGGGGACCCTTAGGGCTTCCTATTGATGAAGACAAAATGAAAATCCATGAGAAATGGAAAGTTACCTATTGATGAACAATGGGTAAAAAATCTCCAAATGGAATGATTTCCTCAACCACCAAAATCTCACAAATTGTTTCCTTCCGCAAACAATCAATACCAACAGCAAGAACATTGATATTAGGATCTAATGCAACTAGTTTGGGGGAAAAAGGACCTAAAATGGATTTATAATGAATTTCTAAAGATAGGAACTCACATCTTTCTTCTTGAAATAATTTTCCTAGGGAAAGGAGGCTAGCCCTAGAATTTAGGAGGGGTTTTATAGTTGGGGAATCCCTAGGTTAACCCCTAGTGGCCCCATGTTGGGCTAGGTTAGGGTTGAACTAGGTTAGTTAGTCCTATTAGGTTAAGTCACAAAATGACTTGTGAAATCACAAGCCATTTCTCAAACCATTTAATTCCTAATTCTTAAGTCAATTTCTAATGAATCAAAACCCACTAACTTAAGTCATACTAGGTTAGACTAGAATCACTTGACCTAACCATGTCCAACTAATTAGGGTTAGCTCCTAGGTTGGTCTACAAGGGTCAACACTAGTCAAAAATCAAACTAGTCCAAACATTCCAAAATAATTCCTAAAAATTTCCATAAATTCTAATTAATTCTAATAAATTTAAATTACCCCCAAAATGACAAATTTACCCTCACACTAGAAATGTGGTAGTGACATCTGAAGAGATAGAAAATATGATAATATCTTCCAAAAAGATAGAAAATCTTTCGAAGAAATCAAAAATCTCCCGAAGAGATCGAATATCTCCCGAAAAGATCAGATATCTCCGAAGAGATCGAAAATCTTCCGAAGAGATCTCATAAGGGAAAAACTCTAGAAGAGAAAAATCTTCAAAATTGATCTCATATAATTTCATGAAAAGATGAATCTCTAGAAGAGATCTACTATAATCTCTGAAAAGATAATATTGATCTCTTGTAGAGATAAGATAATATTGATATCATATAGAGATATTCTCATGTAGAGTAAATCTCCTAAAGAAATAAATCTTATGTAGAGAATTAATATGAATAATATACCTACAATGGTTATGTTTCGACCAAAAGAACATGTTCTGGGTACTGAAGCACATATTTAAAATGCAAATTCTTTATTGTCATTCACCCAGCATAGTATTTTATGTGAATCTGATGATATGCATATACACACATATACTTGACATAATGCACATTACTTATTCTTGATGAATATTTTGATATATTGAGATATACAAATGCAGGATATTTATGTGATACTCTTTAAGAGGATATCACAAATAAGGTATAGTTTTACTAAACAATGTTGCAGGTATTTTGGAACACAATAGAACAAATACTGCGACAATCTTTCCTCTCTTACAATTAATGGAGCAAAGAAGAGAATGTGCAGGATAATGTTTTCAATAGTTCATATCAGGAAGAGTTAAGCTTTCAGGAATCACAAATAAAGCCCGCAACTTCTTCATAAGGATATGAGTATAAATGTATAGACAAATAAAGTGTTGGAGTGAGATGTAGTATTGTATTAGGGTTAATTTTTATTTTGAATTGATGTAAGAATAATAATATAGTATTTTTGAGGGAGAGCATTTTGTAGATACAAGCATCCTGAAGATGCTAATGAGACATCTTGAAGTATGTCTTTGCGCATTGTATTTTTTCTTTGTTGAGGTTTTTTTCTACTGGTTTTTCCTTCGAATGATTTTTAACAAGGCAGTGCAAGTCGCACCCACTTGGATTCCTGAAGAATCATATTCTCAAAGAATATTATTATACTATTTTCTTTTCTGGATTTTTTCCAAAGAATTTTTTTCCTTAGAAAAGTTTTTAATGAGACAATAATCAAAGCGGGCATCCAAAGGAGAGTGTTGTGATTTGGATAAATCCAAATATGGATGCCCTTATCCATACCCACAATAACCTCTATCTCATTTTCCTCTATATATGTTATCAATGAGAAAGCTACGTACATTATTTCTGGCTACCAATTTCTTCTCTTTCTATCTCATTTTACAACAAAAGGAGAAATTTGAATTTTTAAAGAGAAAAAATTTAGAAGAGAAACATACATATATTTTGGCTGAATATTTTAAGTTTTTTTCTCTCCCTAAGAAATTGGTCTATCCCGTAAACTTATTCTGCATAAGAGGAGAATATATATATATATATATATAATATATATATATATATATATATACTTTATCAAAAGATACTAAGAAATCAATCCGGATGAGTAACAAACATAACTTTATCTCATGCAACCACTAATCGATCCTTATCTTATTATATGTTGTGTACAATTTTGTATATAGGCTCAATATTGAGGCAACTGTTGGAGTGGGTGGGGTTCCCAACCTATGTGGAGAAGACCCCAGAGTGCGACGAGCGCCGTCTGTGTGTCAGAGAAGCTCGGGGAGGTGATGAGGCCAGTCGGAGTCGACGGAGACACTCGGGAGCTGCTAGAGGAGCTGCTGGAAGGAAAGGAGAGTTCAGGCCGAACTCTGCCCCAGGGGAGAGTTCTGGCCGAACTCTGCCTTCCTGTTCCAGAACCTTGCTGGAAGGAGAACACAGAGTTCTGGCCGAACTCTGTGTGTCAAGGCTGAGCAGATTTTTAGGGTGATTTCTCACCGTTGGATCATATCTGATGGTCCGATTTTGCTGCAGATTAGGGAGTTAATATTAGGTTATTCCTAACCCTAATCATAGTAGACAACATAAGAAAAGAGAGAGAAGGAGGCAAGAGTGCTATTACAACTTTGGAAGAGAAGACGAGGATTGAAAGTCTTTTTGAAGGAGAATCGATTCGGGTAATCTCCACTTGTCGTTCTTGTTCTTCGTAGCCTTGTAATCATTGTTCTTGCTTCCAAGTGTTGTGGGGATCCGATTTAGATCGGGAAAAGTTTGTAGAGGGTGTAATTCTTCTATTTTATTAGTGGAGGCTTCTCAGGGTTGGACTCCGATCGTCCCGTGGTTTTTCCCGCAAGGGTTTTCCATGTCCAAAATTCTCTGTGTCTGCATGGTTTGTTTTGGTGTTTTGTTCGTGCGTTGTTTGCTCGGTTCTCTCGCAGGTACTCTCTAGTTTGGGGAAAGTTTCCGCGCTTTCTTCCCAATAAAGTGGTATCAAAGCTAGGTTCTGGAATTCAAAGGGTGTCAGGAGTTGACAGAAACTAGAAAGGAAGATGGACGCGAAGCCGTGCGCATGGTAACCTGAACGCACCAACTATCACTATTGGCGGAGCAAGATGAAAGATTTGTTGTTGTCAAGAAGCTGTATCTACCCATATTTGCATCCGAGAAGCCCAATGATAAATCCGAGAGGACTGGAAATTCGAGCATATACAGGTGTGCGATATATCAGGCAGTTCATTGACGAGAAGTGTACAACCACGTTGCCAATATTGAGCATGCGAAGATGTTATGGGATAAGCTGTATCTCTGTACTGAAGAAGACCGGGGTAAATGTGTTCCTGATCCGGACGATGATGGGTCAGCAGAACAAATATAGGGCGTCTATTACGGATCACTTGAGTGATTTCCAGGGCATGGTTGACCAGCTGTCTTCAATGGAGTCAAGTTCGACGACGAAGTTCAGGGACTATGGCTGCTGTGTACATTACCATACTCGTGGAGACCGTACGAGTATCTATGATCGCTTCTGCTCCAGAGGGCATGGTCAGTCTAGTTTGCCAAGAGCGGGTGCTGAATGAAGATATACGGAGACGTTCTCAGGGCACTTCATCTATATCCCATCACTCAGAGGTATTGGTTTCAGAGAGTCGTAGAAGGGGCAAAAGCAGGGTCCAGGTAGTGGCAGAGACAAGAGCAGGAGGAAGCCCAAGGTCATTACGAGGACTCGAGTGTTACCATTATGGTAAGAAGGCCACATCAAGCAGAACTATTTTACTTAGAAGAGAAAAGGGCGACAAGGGAAGCAAGAAGAGAACACTACAGCGGCCTTGATGCATGGAGGCGATGTGATCGTCGTAGGTGATAGGTTATCACAACCTCGCCTACGATGACAATTCTTGGCTGTGGACTCAGGGACTCACATGTATCTCACAAATGGCACTATTTATCACTTACACAACAGGCGACTGGAGTGTTGAAGATGGGCAATAGAGATGTATCGAAGACGGTTGCCGTTGGAGATGTGCATTTGAGAACGAAGACGGGTGTGGTTCTTGTTCTCAAAGATGTTCGTCATGTCCCTGATATCCTTTTAACCTGGTGTCGGTTGGAAGGTTGATACGAGGGATTCTTCGGTCTTTTCGAATAGTCAGTGAAGCTTTTCAGGGGTTCGATGGTGATTGCCAGAGAAAGCAAGAAGTCCGATCTCTACTATATGGAGGGAGCACACATGGGCACAGGAGGTGAACGCAGTCAGTGATGCTCTACCGAGTTGTGGCATAGGCGGCTCGGACATATCAGCGAGAAGGGGATGAGCTACTTGGTGAACAGAAGGTGATTCCAGGGCTCAAGTCTACAAAGTTGGAGAAGTGCACGCACTGCTTAGCTGGGAAGCAAAATAGGGTTCTTTCCAAAGTCACCCAAGTTCAAGGAAGCCGGCGTTTCTCGAGTTGATTCACCTCGGATGTCTGCGTCCTATGAAGGTAAATCTATTGGTGGTGCATCTTACTTTGTAACTTTTATTGATGACTTTCCATGAAGGTTTGGGTCTATGCCTTAAAGACAAGGATCAGGGTGCTTGTTTACCATTAAAATCTTTTGATTACAAATTTCAATACAAACGAACATGTTACAATATAGGACTTAGACGTAGTCCTAGGAGTACACTTTTGTTTATCTGGGTCCCTTGTGCCGATGGAGCGAGCGGTAATGTTGACTCCGTTTACATCTGATGACGGTTATCGGTTCTCTGAAGGTTTGGATTGCTCTGGGTGCTGGAGCTTGCTGAGAGGAGGAAGACGTTGAGTGTCTGTATCTGCCTCTCTGGTTGTGCGATGTCTCTGTCTGTCTATATATGTTCGTCTCTGTGTGTGTGTAGG